>VZTE01003055.1:0-22931 GCA_013397775.1 Eulacestoma nigropectus | reverse complement strand
AATTTATGTTGCAGCCTGTGAAGATGTGAGAGAATGCCTATGCCAGGCCATGTAGTTGTGAAGCAGCTTTTAGAGGTTTGTGAGGAAGCAGAGAAGCCTTTGTGTTTAAGCTGGGAGAATTCATCTTTAAAAGGACTTGTAACCCCATGTGATGGCCCATGATTGCAGTATGAATATACTGTGGAATTTTCATGGGAGAGGTATTTCACTTCAGTAGATGGTTTCTGGGCAGACTACTGAGTTGTGAAGGATTTCCATGGCATAGCAGAAGGGAACCCTTTTCCCTAAGCATAAGAAAGAGACTTTTAAGGACTGCAACACTGACCAAAATTGTTACCCTTTGTGCGAGGTGGTAAAAGGAGGGGGGAGTGCTGGAGGGAGAAAAGGGAAGGGGAAAGGGGTTTTTGCTTGGGGAGTGCTGGAGGGAAGAGGGTTTTGCTTTAACTTCTTATTATTTCTTTTTACTTTTAACTTTGTTAGTAATAAACTTCTTTACATTCTTTAAAGTTTTAGGCCTGCTTTGCGCTTCTTCTAATCCTTATCTCACAGAGTGAAATAGATGTGATCAAAACACTACAAGGGGGAAGCAAGTGTTGCTTGAATGTTAATAAAATCACCAGCACCCTTCCTACCATTTAAATATTCAGACTTGACTTTCTAGCAGAGACCATTCCTGCAGTGTGGGTTTATTCACTGTAACACAGCCCCCATGTGGCACAAGGCTCTCAATACACCTTACGGCACTTTGCTGGGATTTTTACCAGTGCAGATGCCACCTAAACACAATTTGTTGTTTTTTTTTGAGAGTCCAGGATGCTGATTGAATTTGGTGAATGGCTGGATTTGAACACCATCAGAGAGAAACAGATAGCTTGCTGAAAGAAAAACTTAGTAATTCATAATTCGTGTCACAAATACCTTTTTGCTTAAAAAATTAAATAAATGCTAGCTGGTGAGGCTAAAACAAAAACCTAAACCATTTTTTTTGCTGCTTGTAGGAAATGTCTTCTGAAGGAGATTTTGCTGTTGTTTGTCCCCTCATCACAAGATCTTTAAAAAATGTTGAAGATTCAACTCATTCGTAGATGTTTCTCCTCCAAGTTTTATTTTGGTGTCAGAACCTAATACTGTCTTCTAATATGCATGTAGGCATGCACAGAGATTTCTTCACAGCAGCATGTACTTAGGAAGGCCTGGGCAGTCCTTCCTTTCTTTATGGTGGTATCATCGAGACTTGACTAGCAGGGACCACAAAAACCCATCCTCAACAGATAGAGAGCACCTAGGGCATTTGGAGGACAACAAGCAGGAAGAAGTTTCTTTCTGGAGCTGCCTTGAAAATGTCCTATAATTCCATGGCTCACCTTAGATTTATATTTTTTTTCCAGACAGGCAAGCTTGATCCACATTATCCGAAAGTATGTGGGCACAAAGGAAATGTTCTGGACATCAAGTGGAACCCATTCAATGACTTCATAATAGCATCGTGTTCAGAAGATGCCACAGTAAGTTTACTACCTTGTACTGTGTTAGTACCTGGCTAATGTGCTTTTTGGAGGATGAGATTAAAAGAAACCAAAGGCCCATGGATGAGATGTGAAAACATGCATATACTTATTTAAGAAGTCAGGTAAGAGTAAGATTCCTTTCTTTCTCTTGAGTTCAGACCTGTGTGATACCGAATCAGTGTAATGAGGAAGATCTGTTTTGCGGGGGCTTGTGCCTTTTTGTGGTGTGTTCGCATGAAAAAAACAAAATATGAGTTTAAAATGGAATGACTATTCAAGTTTAATCTCTATGAAACTCCATCTTCACTTTAGAATAAAAGCTTCAACACAACATAATCTGGACCAACTCTTTCAGATTAATTCCCTGCAGAGCAAGTTTGAGCTTGTTTCTGCACTCAGTTGCTCTGTAAAGTCATGCTGGATCAGTTGCAGTGAGGAATATGCATCATACAGTTCTGCAGTGGGAGCCTTGGCTGGAGTTAGTGTGGTTAAGATGCAGTCACTATAGGAATTGAAAGATTCAAGTCATGTTTGTAAGGGACAATTTAGCTCATATCTACCTACTGGAAGGTCACTTTCAAGAGATCTTGTAAAAAGTGTGATGTTGACTTCTGTGATGGTGAGGACATCCGACTAACTACCATGCTTTTTTCCAGAGATCCCCTATGAGCTTTCTCCCACTGGGTTTATTCTCACTCTGCCATACTGCATCAGGGAGGTTTCTCCTGTCATTTTCTCTAGCCCTGGCTTGGTTCACATGCTTTGCCATTTTAGTTCTGCCAAGAAGTCACTCTCAATTGTAAGATTTTTGGATTGTCTTTCCTGTTTAGTGACTTGTCTTTGCTTGTTTGGATACTCCTGTGGGTTTTTTTTTTTTTTGAAGGCTTCTTTCACTTTCTGAACTGATGTTTATTTTATCTTCTGACCTGTATGCCGAATTTTCATGCTGTCTCAGGAAGCATGGCATGGCATGGCTTACTTGTGGCAGGAGGGCACCACCTTGGCCACTCTTTTGAGCCTCATATGAGAAATGAACACAAGCTTCAAAACATCCCGCTGCAGTTACAGAATCGCAGAATCATTTGTGTTGAAGGGGAGGTTGGGTGGTCTCTTTTACCATCTCTCTAGGCAACCTGTTCCTGTTCTTCACTGCTCCCATGGGGAATTTTTTTCCTTCCAGTGTAGTTAATGACTGCTGTATCCTGTCCTCCTACCCTGCATTTCAAGACAGAGCCTAGCTCTATTTTCTCAGTAGTCTTGTAAGTATTGAAGGCTTTTATCAATTTGCCCGGAAGCTGTCTCTTCTCCGGGCTGAGCAAGCCCGTCTCCCCCAGCTTCCTCTCACAGGGCAAGTGCTGCAGACTCCTGAGCATCCTGGTGGCCTCTCCTGGACTCACAAGTTTATCATCATCTTTCTTGCTCTAGGGGATGCTGGATGCACTACACCCAGCTTTCCTTTCTGGTTTTCTACAGAAACTTGACACTGGATCATTCCTCCGACTAAAGAATGGAAACATGGAGCATGTCACTGGTCTCAGTACAAAAAGTTGTTCTAGAAAGTTTGTCTGTTTGTTACTGTACTCTCTTTTTACTACTCTCCCATCCTCATCCTAGCACCAGCAAATGGTTTCTTGGGGGTCCTCTGCACAGTGACATGGTGTAGAGACATCTCCTCCCTGCCTGCTAAGTGGCGAGGACAGCAGACTGTGTTTCTTGGTGTGACTGTCTTTCCTGATACCTTGTAGGTCACTTCGTCCAAGCCCTGCTCAAAGAAGGCCAGTTGAACTGGGGTGCTCCAAGCCTTGTTCAGATGAACTGGGAAGATCTCTAAGGCTACAGATCCTGTACACTGTTCTGGCTTGTGTGCGAGGATGTATCTAATTGCTTACTGGGCTGGGCCTCCCTTTGAGGAAGGCCACAAACTTCTGGTAGATGATGGAAATTTCACTTCTCCCACATTTCTCAGAGGTTTCTTGACCATTAACCAGCCTTTCTGGAGCTTGCCTTGGTGGTACCACTGTTACCAAAAATCAGTAAAAATAAAAACTCCTTAAAACTAACATGGCATTAAGAAGCAGACATTCTTTATTCAGCCGGATGCATGAGGGGATATCTCCTGTGAAATACCATGCATGCTGACTGCAGAAGAAACTCCTGTTCAGATACTGTATTTTACATACATAGTCACTGATTTTCCCTGAATAAACATACATGTGATAGTAATTTCCCTCAAATCAGTAGCATATTTTCTCTCCCCTTTACACATGCATTTTTCTGTCCTGGGGTCTCTTTGGTGACCCCCAAAGTCATATCTGACTGCCTGGTGGACTGGTAAAAGTTGGCACAACTGGGCTGGTTGCTTTCCAGTTCTTCTTCTTACAGAATGGGCATTGTGCAGTTCCATAGGCCAGTGGTTTTTGAAGAATAAGCATTGTGTTAGCCCACCAGGTGCAGACGATTTTTCCTCTGGCAGCACTACAGCTATCTTTTGTGGCGTGTAGCTGGAGCATATAGAATGGTACTTTTGGGCATGGGAAGGATTGTATTTTCTCTGTGAACACTGAGTTCCGGTTCCCACTGCTGTTTCAGGCAGGCTTAGGACTGAGGCCAATGCAAATGGCTAGGGGCTGAGAGTTTGAGCTTATCGTCTTACCCCTTCTGTTTCTCTTGGCAAATCATCAGGCATGAAGAGTTCAACTTGTTGAAGATCTTCTCCCCTCTGGTAAGAGAGGCAACTCTGTGCCTTTTACTTCATTTTATCAGGTTTTCTTTAAGATGTAGCAGGGTAGACAGCTTGTTCATGCTTGGATTGCTCATGCTTGGCCTGCAGGCCTGACTCCAAGACCTGCTTATTCTGCACAGTAAAGAACTGGCAATTTCTGCCATTTAATGCAGCCTGAGATTCCAGCCAGGTGCTTTTCTCTTCTTTTATCAACCAACCATTTCACAATGTGAGGAGTGGATGGTTCATTCTAGGCAGTTTTTGTCAGTGTGAACACAACCTATTTTTCCCTCTTCTACTCTCTCAGCCTCATTCCTTTAGTGATAGCTGTTAAAGCAGTAAAGTGAGATGTTTTCTCTAATTGCTGTAGGAGTTCAGGTGGATACCGCTGGACTCTACAGACATTAGATTTCTGGTGGGCTTGATTCCTTAGTGGGATAAACACTGCTGAGAAGAGTGCTCATGATGTTTTCCAAGAGGTGCCAGAATTTGGGTCCCTTTTTTATTTGGGTTAGAAAGGAGTCATCCTCATCAACCAAACAGCAGGAGACTCAGGCAGGTGTGGCTGATTTCCACAAACTATGTTCCAAAGAGCATTTCACTTTTGCTTCAGGCTAAGACCTAGAAAAATTATGACAAACACAGTAATTTTCATTGAGCCAAAGGATCAATTGTCTGTTAGCATCCTAAATACTTGTGTTTCTAGGGTTAGTGTGAGAAAGACTCATTTTATACCCGCATAGGTTCAGCCCCTCTTGCAGGTCTCCTCTATTGTTTTCTTCCACCACAGGAGGACAGAGCATTTGTGTTGTCGTGCAGCATCCTTCTAGAAGGACCCAGAGCTGTAGATGGGCCTGTTACAAGACAGCACGGTCCCAGCGCTGAGTGACTTCAGTGCGGTGCTGCCCACTCTCTGCTCAGGGGGTCTGCTCTGAGGCCACCTGCGTGGTGTTCTGTGTACTTTGACAAATGGCTGTGTCATTTGCAAAGTGTTCAGCACTGGTGCAGCTTTCTGTGAGACAAACATTGCTGTAGCTGTCGTCTGACCAGAGGAGTTCTCAGTTCCTTTGCCCGGTGGCGTTGAATGGATTCTCAGGCTCAGGATGAAGAGGGCCAGGAGAGCAGGAGAGGGTTGAGCTTGGATGAATCACTACTGTAATATCATAGAATCATAGAATTATAATATCTTTTGGGACTCAGATTTGCTGGCTCCTGCTCAAAGTTTGTTAAGAGGCAAGGTCTGTAAGATCAGTGGTTTACTTATTCCCCTCGGGAATAACTTTCCATAATTGTGCTGACAGCTTAGCCAGGTCTAAGGGTTGGATTGCCAAATTTAAAAAAAACCACTGGTAGGACTGCTGCCTAAAGGTAGAAGGTAAAGAGGAATCTTCAGGTCCACAGAAGAGTAAAAACACAAATGACAAGGACTGGCATTCAAAAAAGCCAGGCACATTCCTATTCCCTACAAAGGGAATAATAATTCCAAGGCAGTAATAGCTATTGGTAAATTCCAAATTAGCTGCTTCTCAGGAAACTCACAAAGACCCATCCTGCGCCATTCAGGTTAAAATCTGGGACATCCCCAATCAGTTGCTAAAAAGAAACATCACCACTCCGAAGAAAGAACTTCTTGGGCATGCTCGAAGAGTTGGTCTGATTGAATGGCATCCCACGGCTGATAACATCCTCTTCAGCTCTGGCTACGACTACAAGGTGGGTCTGTGCTCCTTGGGCACCCTGTTTGGCCGGATGTTTGAAATTTGTTTTAATTTCAAACTGTAAGATGGTACTAAAGAGTTTGGAAGCTTTCTTCAGGGGGAAATTCCATGATGACCCAAAGGCAAAAGGATATTGCTACAAGTTCAAAAGGACTGTCTAATTTTCCAGTCTTTTGATGAACTTCAGTCTACTCCGCACTTTGTGTTTACTGAATTGGTTACAGTATGCAATGCCATCCACTTTTGTTTGTGCTAGTGCAAATATCTGCACTGATGTTGTCTATTTGTATGTATTAAATGTGGTTGCAAAGGAAATTAAAATATTGGACATTCTGAGCTGACACTGATACATTGCTGTTAGTATCAGGAATTATTTTAAGTGCTGGAGAACAGTCACTTATGGTGGTAAGACCTACACGTGTAGAGAAAAGACAAGTGAATAGAGTACACAAAGTCCCTGGTGTGAGAGGCAGCAAAGGGCTGAATTTTTTTATTAATTTTGCTCCAGATAATGATCTGGAACCTTGATGTCAAGGATGCTGTCCTTTCAAAGCCAGTGAAGATCCTTGATGTTCACAAAGATGTGGTCGTCTCCATGTCATTCAACACAGATGGCAGTCTCCTTGCCACTGCTTGCAGGGACAGGAAGATACGCGTGATAGACCCTCGTGCTGGAACAGTCCTACAGGTAGGATGGGTTCAGAAGTTTATGGTCCAGCTGATCTCACCTCTTGGAGTTCTTCCTCTCCTGGGTAGCTTCATTGCCATAAAAGACGATGCATCTGTGCCCTGCATTGCCTAAGGCACTATATGGTGCTATTGTCTTCTACTTTCCATGGAATGCTTGCTGCCATTGTTGAAAACAGGGCTTCTGCATATTGATACCATGTTCCTTGCTCCCTGAAACCTTACTTGGATTGCATTGTTTCCATAGGTACCTCCTGCAGCCCTCTGAGGGACATCATGGGAGGGAGTGTAGAGATCAGGTGGACAGGTGGATGCAAGTGTACATTTGTCCCAATGATCAAGGTTGTTCTTGTTGCTTGTGTTTTGTTGGCTAGGTGAAGCTGGCTGCATTTTGTAGCCATTTGCACAGTTTTGTGTACACAGAAAGTCCTGCCTGCAACTGCTAGAGAGTGCTGTCTTGCAAATATGTGAATCAATAGTTAGGGAGGAGAGCTTGGCTCGGCTGGTCAGAGCAGGGTACTGATAACACCAGGATTGTGGGTTTAATCTCCGTATGGGCCATTCACTTAAGAGTTGGACTTGATGATCCTTGTGTGTCCCTTTCCACTCAGAGTATTCTATGATCTGTGATTGGGCTTTTGGGAATGATCCTGAAGAGTTTAGGCCACTTTTTTCAGATGCCTGTGAAATCTTGCTCACTGTAGTTCAGCTGGGCTGAGCAGATCTTTCAGATGTGAGTGAATGAGAGTTGTCTTGTAACATGAAATGTAGCCATGCAACAGATGTTGTCTTACTCATGCAATGTTCTGTCTCTTCTACAGGAAGCAAGCTGCAAGTCTCACAAAGCCAATAAAGTCTTATTCCTTGGAAGCATGAAAAAGCTGTTCTCTACTGGAACGTCTTGGTGGAATAATAGGCAAATTGCATTATGGGATCAAGTGAGTTAGACCAAAAATCTTAACCATATCAGCTTCAGTTTTCTCTCTTTTGCTGTCACTTTAACTTTTCCACCTGCCACATACACAAGGATTGATTTATAACAGCAATTCAGAAGTGATCTGTCAGATTCCTGAGGGGTGATAGGTCTTACTGCTGTGAGAGCTAACCAAGTTTCTGAAGAAGCTTTCAACATAGAAGCCTGTGAGAACAAAGAGAATGCTGTGTCCCATGTCCTGGTCTTGGCTGGGATAGAATTAATTTTCTTTTTAGTAGCTGGCACAAGTTTGCCATTTAGTTTGAATTTAATACTGAAAGCACACTGACATTTGGGGTGTTGCTAAGTAGTGCTTACCCTAAGTCAAAGACTTCAGTGTCTCATGCTCTGCCAGTGTGCAGGTGCACGAGAAACCGGGAGGGAGGATATCCAGGACAGCTGATCTGAACTGGCCAAAGGGATATTCTATACCATAGAACGTCATGCTCAACTGGGGGGAGTTGGCCACGAGCCATGGATTGCTACTCAGGGACTGGTTGGGCATTGGTCAGCAAGTGGTGAGTGGTTGTGTTGTGCATCATTTATTTTTCTTGAGTTTTATTCCTCTGTCTCCCTTTTCTTTTCTTACAATTGTTATTGTTCTGTATTTTGCTTTTTTTTTCAATTCTTGAACTGTTCTTATCTCAACCATGGGTTTACCTTTTTCTGATTCTCTTCCCCATCCCACCAAGGGGAAGTGAGAAAATGGCTGCATGGTACTTAATAGCTGACTGAGGTTCAACCACAACAGCCCACTACAAGAAGAAATGGTTCAAAGGACCTCTGTGTGATTACTGTAGCTCAGACTTAACATGGCTCTTACTGGTCTTACTGGCAAACTGGTCCTGGTGCTGGAAAGAGAAATGAGCTCTAGACACAGCCTACTCAGATGAAGCCCTCAATGAAGAAAAGTATGTCGGGTGTTTTTGATTTCTGGTGATTCCTGCCGGTAGAGTACTGAGGTAGTGCTTAATTGGTCATTTCCAAGACATGATCTCCTGTCAGGACGGCTGCTCGCCTTATGAAACCCTGCTGTCATCTACCTTTTCATATGCAGTGAGATGTTTTTACTTTGTCAGCATCTAAATATGTTCCTCTGCATCAACCGCCATGCAGCACAATCTTTTGTCTCTTTGTAGTGCTGCCATTCTTTGTTACCAGACAAAGCTGGTAGACCAAGCCTATGATTTGCTATGTTTTGGCTACGTTTGGACACAGCTTCTTTGCACATGTGAGAGGCAAAGCACTGTGCTGCTGTCTGAAGGCTTTCCACAATGCTGAGCAGTGCTGTGACACATCATGGGTGTCACGTCAGGGTTTCACATGCTTGGTATAAAAACACAGTGGGGAGATCTGTGAGGTAAGGTATGTAAAGCCTCCTTAGGAACAGAGATTGGCACAGGGCCTGCCCAGCAGGCCTGTTTCTCAGGCCCACATCCACCCATGCCATCTTTGCATCTAAACAGAAGCTCTGGCTTCCCACAGCCTGCAGCTGGTCAGTTCTGCAGGACAAAATGTGCGTTAACTCTATGCTAAGTACATATTTATGTGAGAATCGCCACATGAACAGCCATGGGACATCATAGTCTGCCCTGTCGTTCCTCCCAAGATCACTCCCTTCAGCAGTGCAGGGATAGCTTTGTACAAGACATGCCAGCTTTGCATATGGAGCGGTGTGCGGTGTCCTCCTACATGGCTTACCTGCAAAAGGCCAGTGGGAGGTTCTGTCCTTGCAACAGGCACCTCCCCGCTGTGCAGTGCTGAGACTGCTTGGCTGATGCAGGCTGCTCTTGTGGGTGGTGCACTATTGTGGAGGTATTGCCTTGACTAGAGGTTTTGAGAGAACATGAGTAAAATTCAGTGTGAATTTTACACCAGCTATGCAGGTGTACCCTGAAGGCCCCTTTATCTCCTGGGACCTGGCCCACATAGAGGCAGGCAGTGTTTCTTACCGTATCTACCCTGCAATGCCATCAGATTACTGAGGTGTTATAGTGGTAGGAACTGATGTCCTGCCCTCAGTCAAGGCCTGGGACAGAGCACCCATTTCCCACCCATGGAGCTTTGCAGCTGTCTGTGCATGGCCCCCTGCTCAGGGCTGTGGGTCATTACAGAGCTGTGTTCACACGCCACTGCCAGGTGGGGTTCAGGTGAGATGTCCCAGAGTTGAGGTGACTGACAGGTGATTGCAGCTGACTCTTTTTCCTGTGTCCTGCCCAGAATGACCTTTCTGTGCCTTTACTGGAGGAGGATCTGGATGGCTCCTCGGGACTGCTGTTTCCCATCTATGACTCTGACACGCACATGCTTTATGTGGTGGGAAAGGTAAGTGCTTTCCATATCAGCAAGTGCAGGCCTGTTTGATTCTGCTCTTAGTCTGTGTTGCAACAGACTGAAGTCAAAGATGCCCCTGAAGCATGTTAACCTAAGGATATGAGCAGATGGGATGGAGCCAGAGGGTGCTTCAGCATCGGGCCACATTTACCACATTTACAGATGTTCCATGTTTATTGTGGAGAGGTGCACAGTTGAGTCCTAACCTTCCCGTATAGGAATTTGAGGGTAAACATTTGGTTCATTGTTGATCCTGCATGGCTTCTTGGGGCAAGGAATTCTTCTCAGGCTCTCATGCTGAACAGCAGAGTCTGGCTAATGTTCATTTTCTTTGCTTTTAGGGTGATGGAAACATACGGTACTATGAGATAGGCCCTGAGAAACCATACCTGAACTACCTGATGGAATATCATTCTCACTTACCACAGAAGGGAATTGGTGAGTGGCAGCATATCTAATGTTTCAACAGCATTGTGGCTTCTTTATTTTAGAGGCTGCCAGCATTTAGGACTATCCAAAATATCATTTAGAAAAGAGAATGGGTCAGATTCCTCCACCCGGGTTTACAGGCACGCACAGTCAGCTTGGCCCAGGTCACCTATATATCACAGGTGGTATTACAGGGTCAGAGCTTGGACAGGGCCCTTCTGACCAGCAGAGCATGGGCTGGGCAGTGTTACCAGTCACTGCTGCATCTCCTCTCACATACCTGGTCAAGGTGGAAAGGAGGATAGTCTGGATTTAGAGATGGAGAATGCTCCTTGCCATTTGTCAATCTGCTTCAAGATTTTTGTCATTGAACTCTATTTCCATTGTTCCCACTGTGTGATTTCTCTGGTAACAGATGCTTCACATCTTAATGCCTTCAGTCTTTATTGCTTGTCTACCTTCTTTTTTACTGGCATTTCCTATTTAGAAATAGATCTACTGTGATTAGGTCACCACTCCTCCTTTGGAGACCCTTGCTTATTAACCTGTCTGTGTACTACCCACTGTTTAACTAATTCAAGCTACAGAATTTAGCTTTCAGCCCTCAGACCTTATTGTTAGCCCTTTCTTGAACCTTCTCCGGTCTACTCTATAAGTCATATTCCTCTACAGACTGACATGTTTCTATGATCATAACACCCCTCCATACTACCTGTGGACACTCCTGCTCTTAGAGGACATTGGTACAGATATTAGGCAGCACTGAATTTTGTGCCTGCAGGTTGCCTTAAAAAAAATTAAAAGGAATATATTATTTAAAACTTAACTCTAAGGATCCCCTCATTATTCAGTTTTTATAATCCTTCCAGTATGACATCCTTATTTCTCATTGTCATAGTCTCTTTAAAAATAATTTCATTAAAAGGAAGTGTACAAGTATTTTTAAAAGGCCTAAGTGAATCATGTCTACTTCCCTAACCTGCTTTGTTCAGCTGATCAAGCATACTGCTAAGGTTACTGCACAAAACTTCCTTTTCAATAATACCAAAGCAAAGTACTGTGTGGAGTAGTCGAGTTTAGATTGTAAGATTAGATTATTTTAGATTGTAAGTTTAGATTGCATAATGTAAGGAGCAACAGGCCTTCATGTAGAATCTACTGTTTAATGAAGTCACTGAGTATTAGTAGAAAACTAAGCTTGGGCACCATGAAGCAAGGTCTACAAGCATAGGGATATCTTTTGTTCAGGGAATTGATGGGGATATAGCTTTGGACTCTACAAGCTAATGGGAGAGAAACCCACTGAGGTTATCAGGTACTTAGAAACCTTGTGTGGCTTAGCCAGTCTCTAAAACAATAATGGACAGAATAGATGCTCACACCCTTCTCATACGCATTTCTGTTTTGGGACAGCACTGGGGGAGGATACAGGGCTGAATGTTTCAGCCATATATAGCTATTCTGGTGTTGTTTAGGTGTCCTGGAATCCCTTCCTGGTGATCCTGATGCTCAAATCCTGTGGCATCACCTGCCAGTTCTGTTCTGTTCTGGTCACTCTCTTTGGAGCTCATTAGAATGAATAAGGAACAGGAGGCTTAGCATGAAAACCACACACCCTGTATGTAACAACATGGTCTGACAGAAAAAAAAATTATTTAGTCTTGTCATTTGTGCCACTGAGCCAGTTTTGGATGCAGACTTCAAACCATGCTGATCTGCTGCTGGTACTATGGCTCCTTTCATTGTTTGATGACCCTTCTCCCATGGCTGATGACATTAACTTTCCTAAGGAGATTTATACTCCATTTATTTCATTCTCTTCCCCCAGGAATTATGCCAAAGAGAGGTCTTGATGTGGCAGCTTGTGAAATTTTCCGTTTCTACAAACTGATCCCAACTAAAAGCCTGATTGAGCCCATCTCCATGATTGTGCCTCGACGGGTAAGTCAACCTCAGGTCATGTTCATATCTGAGGCAAATATCAGTGGAAAAATGAGGGCTCTGCCTCCTCTCTGTGACTCTTGGGGGCAGGAGAGTAGGTAGAACAAGAGATTTTGTCTGTCCTGGCATGAGGGACATAGCTGGCCAGTTTCTGGGGCAGCCCTACCAACAAACCCTATCTGGGTAACTCAGGAGTTACTCAAGGGTTAGGTCTCTGTTTAATGTCTGACTTTCTAAGACATGCTGCCAGGTCTGCTAGCTGTCTGTAAAATTCTCCAATAGAATCTGTTTGACATAATGACAAAAGAGGGAGAGAGGTTGGAGTTGATGTTGGGTGGCATGAAAATCTCCTTGTGGAAGGAAGCAGAATCACCCTGGCAAAACAGGAACTATGAGTTCATGGGTCTCTATGCCTTGGGTAGAGTTGTGTTACATACAGTTGTTCTGCAGCATGTAAGGCACGACCCATTGCACTGAGGGTGATGTAGAAGTAAGTCTCAGAGCTGGTGTCGTTAGAGAAAGAAACAGGCCTTGAATCTGTAGCTAGCCAAGGTAGCTCCTGTGTGAGCATAGGTACATGGAAAATGTCAGGACTGTGCCCTCTACTTCCAGAAAATAGAGTATGAAAAGAAGGTATGAGTTCCTTGAATGCAGAAACACAGCAGAACTAATGCTCTTTGCAACTCCCAACCAGGCATGTTCCTCCAGCTTTGTCTCCTTGGCCAGTTTCTGTCAGTTGATGATCACCTGATGCTTTGTGACTTGTCCATCCTTTGTATCCACATATTCATCCTCAGGAACATGAGTTGAGTTAGCCTATGTCAACCTCCCCCAGTCTGAAGACCTTACTGGCATGAATTAAATTAGGCCTTCAGAAGCAATTCTTCTGAGTTGGGATGAGGAGCAGAGAGGTTCAGAGCAGGTGAAAAGACTTTATGTCCGTGCCGGTGAGTGCTCATGACAGTCTCTGTGCTGAAGGGGAATAAACTCATTTCTCCACTGTCGCTGAGGGTCCGGTGCTGGTCGGCACCGGTACACCGCGACCTTCCTAGAGAGAGCATCCTGCAGGGAACAGCCCTTCCAGGGGCACTGGCAGGCCTCCCTGGGCGACAGGTGATTTCAGCAAGTGTAGCAATCTCTCAGCTACAAGTGATTCCAGCTCTTGTGATTCAGCTCTTTGTGAAATCACCCAAGGCAAACTCGGGGACAGAGAGACAGGAGCCTCGTATGGCAGCTCCTTTATTGTCCAGCCACCCGGCGAAGGGGAGGCCAGGGACGAGAACTCCCTGGTGTCAGGGGTATAAGCAGGGGTTTATATGGGAAAAACAGGGGGTGGGGTGGAAACCCATTAGCCAACAGGGTACAGGCTATTACCATGAAGAAACAAGGCATGTTGGGAGGTCGCCATGACCCAGAGGAGGGTTGCTTATCTCTGACTCCTCCAGGGGAGTGCAGAAGGCTCCTACCTTGAGGGGTCACGGCCCTCCACACTCCACCACAATCCAGTATTAACTTCTTTAAGCCAGAATCTCACTGACATAGTTACTCTGGACTTCTGTTTGCTTCCAGTCGGAATCATACCAGGAAGACATCTACCCCTTGACTGCAGCAGCCCAACCGGCACTGACAGCACAACAATGGCTGCACGGGATGAACAAAGGTCAGCACATGGAGAGCTCCCCAGCCCTTCAGCTCCCCAGGGCTTGGGTAAGCTGCTGCCAGCTCTCTGGCCTGTTACCTGCCAGAGAAAGAGGAAAGAAGGAAAAGGAGAGACACAGTAAATATGGCTGAAAGCTAAAATAACTTGGTGGCTGTGAATTCTGGAAGCTGCTCTGGTCAAGTGCCTCCATGTTTATCTCTGCAGGTTGTTTGAATGAATTGCTTACAGCTGACTTCTGGGTGTGGTTTGTGAGTGCTAACTTGTCTCCTCCCTCCGTAGACCCTCTTCTGGTATCCTTAAAACCAGGCTCTGGAGCTGTGAACTCCCTGCCACGGTTTCTTGACCCAGAGCCATTCACGAAAGCTACTCACCTGAGCCAGCAACAGGGAGGAAGACTGCTACTGGGGGAAAAGCAGAAGCCAAGAGAGATCAAAGACAGCAGAAAAAGGCTGAAAATCAAAGAGCAATTACCAGAAAATGAGCAAACGTGCCTCTCCAATGGCTTTGACATATTTGAGTGTCCACCACCAAAAACTGAAAATGAGGTATGAATATCTGGGGTGAAGTGTTGGGGCTGTGGGGGAAGCCCAAAGCCAGATGACAAAAGGATGCCATTCACATGGTGGCAATTCAGGGAGGGTTTGTTTTGCAGGCCTGTGTCAGTGCAAGCCCTTTTTTCTTTGTGGGGGCAGAAGCTCTGCCTGGCCTGGCTGCTGCATGGGAAGCAGAAGTATGTCCCAGCAGCACCCTGGCTGAGGGAGCCTGGAAAGGAGGGGGCAGTCAGCGTTCTCGCTTCGTAGGCATTCTTGTGGCACAGACCTGCCTGGTGGCTGGCTGAGGACGAGGAGGTCCTTGTGACTTCTAGGTTCTGGAGAAGAGAAGGGGGTTTATGCAGGATAACTCTGATGAGAACTGCAGTCAGCAAGCCTGGTGAGGCTGCAGGGATTCTTGTGAAAGGAGTGGGTGTACCCCTGATGCATCCACGTAGTCTTAACTGCCTGACTATATTGTGAACCCTGACATGAGAAAGGGTCTATTTCTGCCTCAGCAGCTCACTGCTGAAGGACAGCAAGATTTTAGCATCTGCACCTTGATAGGGCAGGAATTTCCACATCTTAATTTCCTTGTGGTATGAAAAAGGATATTTTTCTACATGCTTCTGAGCTGGCACCCCAGTGTTACAGAAGCAGCCCTTGCAGAGCTGGGTGCTCTGCTGCATGCATAATGAAAGACTATGCTAGTCCCAGCTGGAGGAAGAAAAAGAACTTGCCCAAGGTCAGAGAAGGAGATGTGATAATATAATAATACCCAGGAATTCAGACTCCAAATACTTTCTGTGAAACCTCTGCAGTCACAGCCCAGTCTAGTGGACAACAGGAGCGCTGCTGATGTTGTCTGTTGGTTGAAGGCCTCCTCCTTAGCTGTTCCTCTCAGAAGTGAAGTGACAGCTCTGGTGGCATTGTCAGGTTAAGCTCGTGTTTTCTTAGTGTAAAGTAATTAAAATGTGTGTTTTCTTACAGCTTTTGCATATGTATTTCCGGCAACAGGAAGAAATCCGTCAACTGCGTGCATTGCTAAACCAGAGAGATGTCCAAATTAAACAGCTGGAGCTGGAGCTCAGAAACCTCAGCACGGACCCGGGCAATTAGTGAGGGTGCTGGCCAGCAGCTCTTTGTACCCCTGGAAACAGGGGAAGACTCTAGTTCTTGCGGATAACTCCTCCTGGGTTTTTTACTGGGGGTAAAATTGATATTTCAGGCAGCGTGGACTTCCCTGGCTTGTGGTGATCACATTTCCCTAATCATCACCAGACAGTTTCTGATGGACTTGCTATGCCTCTTCAGGCTCCCCTTGCTTGCCTGCTCACCGATGTCAGAAGCTTGTGTGTTAATGCTAGTGAGACACTTTGGAAATTCTTGCTCTTCTGGTCCTGGAGAAGCTACATGTTAAGCTTTAGAAACAACCTGTTTTGCTGCTCCTCCACATGACAGGAGGATGGGAGGTTGAAGGCAGCTGCCAGGTTCTTTGCTCACCCTGGGGCCTGACGATGTGGCTCCTGTCCTCTTGCCCAGTGAGTCCACTCTGCTGAGCTTCAGAGGCACCTCTAGCTCCAAAGGGATCCTCATGCACCCCTCTCATCTCACAGCTTGGCCCTGCCCTCAGGTGGTTTGGGAAAGCCCTGGCTGCCCTGACCTGGTGCTGGGGATAGTCCTGCTCTGAGTGGGAGGCTGCACTGGGGGTGCCAAGGGCCAGCACTTTTGTGATAGGTAAAGGAGAGTTGGTGTTGGGGGTCCTACTTTAAAAGGGTGATGGTGTGGGCTTCTCTTGCCAGAGAAGCTGCAGAGCCTCTGTGTACTGTGAGTCAGCGGCCTTCTTTCCCTCCTTCTGCCAAAGACCAGCTGCAGTCAATTGGGGGTCATTGGAGAAATGAGGATAACATTTAAAACTGCACAGTGTTGACAGCAGGGGAATTTGCCAAGAAGGTTTAAAAGGATGAGTGGGGAGTTGGACCCCCAACCCATTGCAGATGTTTCAGCAATGGTGCTAGAAGTGTTGTGTCAACCACAGTAAGACCACAGGGCCAGGGCCAGTCATGAACAGCCCTCCAGGGTTGCTGAAGTATCACTTGTCCTTAATGCCTGCAGCTGCTGCTTCCTTAGCTCCCAGGTACCAGCACCTTATCCCATTCCTGCAGCCATCTACAGCTGCAGGTTCTCTCTTGCTAGCTGTGTTGTCCAGCCCCCTACATCCTCCCAGGCTGTTCAGCCTTCCTGAGCCCTGTGGCCACACTGATCTGTGCCCTGCAGCACCTGCTCTCTGGCTTGATGCTGGACCTTATGGAGATGTCTTAAACCCAAGCAGAGCAGCTTGAACCTATAACTGTGCACCTCTATTGTGGCACACAGAAATCATAGAATCAACTAGGTCCAGGGGATATGTGTAGGACACATCCTTGTCATCAGATGTGTTTTATTGGCTGTGGTTTTTTGTGCTTATTTTTTTCATATTAAATAAATTATTTAAATTATTTCCAAGGTAAAGTAATTTTTCCTGGGGATTTTTACATCCTCTTGAGGACTGTTTCTTTGTTATTCTATGACTGACTAGCATAGAGAATGGTTAGTCACTATGGTTCTTATCCTAGGATTGTGTTGATTTCAGCATTTATGGAAAAGAAGGTGTTTTCATTTAGGCTTTGGTGAGACTATTTAATCAAAACTTCTTTTTTAGACAGTATGCCTGTAAAAGTGTGGACTGTGAAATGTATTTCAATTTAGAGCTTAACTACAACCACTGATCTTTTACATGGAACAAACCTTGAGGAAATGGAGTTCTGTGTTCATGATCTGTGCCTAAATAGTCTTGAGTGATCATTCTAACAGTTTCTAAGATTCCTAAAAGCTTTGTAAAAAACTGTTGAACATGGGGATAAAAACCAAATCTGTGCAATGAAAAGCAAATATAACTGAATAATAAATATATTTAGAGTTTTACTTTTTGATACATGCAAGATTGTTGTTTTATTATTGTATTGTTGACGTGACTGAAACTTAAACTGAATCAAGGTCAGAAAGGAGCGTCACCTACTGTCTCTTTTGCTTGCGTCAAGCTGTGGCCTTACATTAGTAGGTAGGTTGTACACAGTGTAATGCTGATGGCCCTGGTTTTTTACAGCCTTCCCAACTGCCCTTGATGCCACAAAGAGGTGGCCATTTCACACTGTTTTGTGCTGAATTGCTGTGTATGTTGTTTTGAGTAAAGTCAGCCCTGCTGGAGATGCATTCTGTGTCATGAGGTGTTTCCTGCTGTCTTGCAGTCCTGGCTCTTCTCTTGTGCCATACACTCTGACCAGGCTCTTTTAGATACTCCATGTGAGGAGGGCTTAAGGTGTTATTACCAAATTTACTTATTTGAAGATGGGATTTTGATTTAGCAGACTGAAGCAGCATGGACAATACAAGCACAATACAGCAGCTGCAACCTCCAGCTAGATAACAGTACCAATGAAATTCCCATTACGCTTACTGTCATGATGCTGTGTATCTCCAATCACCAGGAAAAAATGTGTGGGCTGAAGCCAGCTCAAGTCTGTAGCTCTTTTTAAAGCTCATTTTGTTGTTTTTGTTTTGTTTTGCTCTGATTCCCATGGGCATGGTAGCCATGGTGAAAATCTGAAGAACCATTGCTTGTGCTCATGTCCTCTGAGCTGTCTTTCACTGTAGTGGTTTGTTGATCTGTCACAGCTTTGGGCATGGAAATGTTCATGGCTGCATTCAAGATGTAATTTTTAATGTTTCTTGTAGCATATTTTAGGCCAGTGTAAAGAGAAAAAATGGTGGAAATTACTGGAGAAAGACTTTGCTGGGAACTTTGTGCACCAGCCATGTCCTTAGGATGCTGTGACATCCTGGCCTCCTGGTCTTGTAAGGAAGCTTGTGCTGGTGAGAGTGTCTGGGCGGGCACTCTGTCCCTCCTCAGGGGCCAACACAGTCTCACTGCTCTGAGCAAAGCCTAGAAAAAGGCGGCAGCAGGCAGATTAGTGTGGGAGGCAGAGGAAGAGCGTGCAGTGCCTTTGTGACTGGCGTTATGGTTGCCAGACCACAAAGAGAGAGGAAAACACAGCCCTGCAGTGTTATCTTGCCTGCTAATTTAGAGCCACAACACTTGACATCTTCACCCTTTATTCCAGGCCAGCTGCCAACTGCAGAATAAAACCTAGACAATAGCTGTCATTCTATTTCTCATCTTGGAAGGCTGTACCCTTGGGAGCTGCAAGGAGAAGAGAACGTGGAGATGATGCCTCCTCCTTTGCCCTGCAGTGGGAAGCAGCAGGTCACCCTTGTTGGTCTTGGGCTGGGTAGCATCCAACCCTAGCACAGGGTGGCTGCGAGCTGCAGCGGGGCACTGAAATGAAGTTGCAGTATCAGGAATTGCCTCTTGGACATGCTGCAGCATGATTTCAGAGCAGGATCTCTGAGCTTGTGCTGGAGCCCCTGCAGCCTGTCTACAACTTGACTGTGCTGGGCAGCCCAGAACTGGACTTGGCACTCCTCATGTGCTGTCACCAGCACTGAGGGTAGAGGAAGGACAAATTCCCCATAGCTGCTCTCAATGCACTTCTAAATACAGCTGAGTATACTGTTGGTCATTTTTGCAGCAAGCCAGTCTTGCTGGCTCAAGCTCAGCTTACTGTCCAGCAGGACCTCACAGAACTTCTCTGCAGAGCTGCTTGTCAGCTGCACAAGTCCCCAGCATGTGTTGGTGCATGGAGCTGCTCCTCCTCAAATGCAGGACTGTGCAGTTGCCCTTGCTGTGCTTCATCACATTCCTCCCTGCCCAGCTCTGCATTTCTCCTCTTGAAGTTCCCCCAAAGTGCAGCACAACTCTCTGCTGCACCTTCCTCTCCTCCCACTTTTATGTGTTCTGGAAACATGTTTGAGTCTGCACTGTCCCATTCTGCAGGTCACTAACAGAGAGGTTCAACAGCTTTGGATTTGTTTTGTAAACAGTTTTTGGTTTTCTCCTCAGAAATCCAGGCTGACTACTCCTGAGCACCTTCTAATTCTTCATGCCTTTGGAAATGCTCTCCAGGAGCATTTTCTCCAACATCTTCCAAAGGATTGCGTAAGGCTGTAGTTCATTCATCTTCTTCCTTACAGGGTTAGAAGGCAGGGCTGAGAATCAATCATTTGCAACCTTTCCTACTCACCTCCACCTTTCAGACAACATTGAGAGCGGCCTTGCAATGCCACCAGCCTTCACCTTCCTCAGCAGACTTGGGTCAAACTCATCTGGCCCCACAAACCTGTGTACATACAGGGTGTTGAAGTATACCTTAACTTGGTCCTCTGTATTTTATACTCCCTGATCTGGTATACAGCAGGTATGTACTTATCTACCTCAACAACATCCATTTTTCTCTGCCAGCTTTCCCTCTTCTTAGAACCTGGTTATGTTTTTCAGACTCTCACCATGGCTGCTGTGCTCACGGGAATCAGAAGTCTGCTGTGAACAGCAGCTGTGCAACCAGTGGTCACATACAGTTTCTGCTGATTCCTCTTTGGGCACAATGGAGAAAACCACTTGGGTGTCCATGCTCTTCAGCAATGCCCCTCAAGCCTGCTAGTTACACTTGATAATTCTCAGGTTGCCCCTGGCTGTGTCTTTGGTACAGACTTGAAAAAGTAGCACTGTACAGTAGAAATCCAGGTAAGCCTTGGTAGCCTCTGCACAACATTCTCAACAAAAGCCCCAGACAAGCAGCAAAATTCCCTAAATGAGAAATCTGATCAGCAGATATGGGGCTTCTCACCACTGTTGTGTCCTCTAACTATTACTTGTCACTTCCTTCCTTTTAAGTGGCTCACATGCACCTAGAAAACCCCTTTCTGTTGGTCCCAACAGGGCTGGTACTCAGGCTACATGGTTAGAGCTACGATGCTTAAAATTATGCACCTCTGAGCTACCGGCAGTTGTTGCTTCTGTCAGCAACGTAACCTCTCCTGAGTAAGATCTTTGTGCAGAACTAGAGGAAAAAAGTTTCTGAGTTTAATTTTCTGTGTCACGACATGGCAAACACTATGCCCAGTTCTCTTCAAATCCTTGTATGTGAAAAAATGATACATGATAATCTGTTTAAGCAAGTTCTTAAAGTGAATGCATGCATAAATGAAGATTGTTTCCTCATCTGATTTTTCTCCCCTCTTGTTTTTTTGCATGTTTTTTCTTCAGTAGAAATTTGCACATCCAATAACTTCTGATCCAACCATAAACACCCCTGAGGATTCTCAGAGGAAGGGGCTTAATAGCAGAAGGAGTTATCTGTGTTCTTCTTTCCCAGTGCTTAGCCATCAAACATGGGAGGCATATGTGAGGAGCATTAGAAGTGGATAGAGACAGCATGATTTTATTTCCTTTAACAGTAGAGAGCTTGGGCCTTCATCTGCTTTAAATTTTGCCTCATATTCTTCCTTCTGTATTAGAGTGAGTGACTGGGCCTCTGACTACAAAGTTCTTCTGCTTTGTGTTAGATTTGACGCATTGTAATTTCACCATCTTGGCTCGTGTGGATATATTTGATCAGATCTTGCAAGGTCTATGGGAAAATACCGTCAGTACCTTGCCTCAGCTTGACGTCTGTGTGTTTTACATGCCAAAGTTAAATCTTTGCACTGATTCCATATCTCTGCAGGACTTGATGTGAGCAAATTTGAGTAAGGAACAAAAAATTCTGGTGAGTAAACTTGGTGGGTAGTCTGTAGGGTAGAATCACCTAAATCTGAAGGTAATGTGTTTTGAATCAAACCTTACTTCCTACTGATAGCCTTTACAGAACACGTCAGCTTCGTGGACTTAATGCAATCTGGAAAGCTTAATTTCTAGGTCAATTACTGTGTATCTGCTTGTGATGCAAGATGTTTAGGTACATTTTTTGCCAGAGCCTGGGATTATGGACTCTTCTCTTCAATTTTCACAAATATGTTCCTACAGATTTTTTTCATGTGTGTTTACCTGAGCCTTTTACAAAAAGTATGTTTAATACATCCACTGTGATTTGTGAGGCAGCTTCTTAGGGAAGATTTTAGTGAAATTCTGCTCAAGCACTGTTTTCATGAACAAGGGCACAAGATGCTTTGTCCCAGCTGGAAAAGTGGAGGAAGTAGCAGCATTTACAGCAAGCTGCAAAATAAGGAACTGATTTTACTTTCTATTGCTGATGAAAATGCTTGAAAATAGATTCAGGGGAGGGACTGTCAGTGTGTTCCTAAGGCTTAGACACTCTGATCTGAAGAGTGTCACATAGTTTTCTACACTCATAAATTTTGTCTGCTCATAAACCCACAATTGCTTTTGGTGGTGGTAAAGTTAAAAGTGCAATCCTTGTCAAGCTAAATAAACATTTAGGGAAGTGAAGCACGCTGAAAAAGTGAGGGGCAGATGAGAATGCTTGCCTTTTATCTGAGAAGAGTGGTGAAAAAGGATATAGTTGCTGTATCACAGAATATTGTGAGTTGAAAGGGACACACTCTGAGTCCAGCTCTTAAGTGTATGGCCCGTCTGGGGACTTTGTTTTTAAGGCCGCAGAAGTTAGTCACAGCAGTTCTTACTCAGGTTCTTACAGTGCTTTTGTCCCTGGCCCTTATGCCTAGAGGGTTGTCACAATTGTTTAGGAAGCTTTGCAAGGCTCTGGAAGTGAAAAAAAAAAGGCTTAAAAAAAAAAAATTACATCATCGTAAAGGCATGATGAAAGTCAGGTGCAGTCAGTGGAAGTGTCAATCATACAGAAAGAGGAAACCTTAGTTTTAGTTCAGCTGGTCACTGGAAGGGAGCAAATCACTATATTCACGGTTCATGAAAATATGGTTCATCTTATAGTGATGGAGCAGGTTCTGGTATCCTTTCGTAAAAAGAACATACAAATAAACACCTGACTCAAAACATGTACTTCTCTCCTCATTGGAAGGCAAATGTAGCAGACTTGTTTGGCTATTCATTTGAATTCAATACGAGAAAGGAGCAGGTCAGTGTACCAAATATTAAGCCCTTTCAAAGATGACCATGTTGCTATAGAAGATGTTCCTCTCACAGGACCATTTTAGCCACAGGCTCCTTTGTATGTGTGGAGAGGAGTTTTTATTCTTTCACAAGGGCAAGGAGTACGTGGCTCTTGGAACAGTATCTTTTAGATATCAACAGTATCTTTTAGAGCAGAAAGGCCACCACCCAGTTCTCTGATAAAGTTCACTGTGGTTTTTTGCAGTCAGTTATTAAACCAATTGAGCACTGAAGAAATGGAAATTAAGCATATTGGTCTTTTCTGCCTGTCTTACTGGCATATGCCCAGGCTCTGGGCAAGTTTTCTAATCACAGAATGACAGAATCACTAGGTTGCAAGACACCTTCAAGATCATCGAGTTCAACCCATGCCCTACCAACTCAACTAAACCATGGCACCAAG
>VZTE01003054.1:510340-530494 GCA_013397775.1 Eulacestoma nigropectus | reverse complement strand
TATATAATAATATATAATAATAAATATAATTTAAATTTCTAAATATAAAATTTCTGAGAAATTGATTGTTGCAGCCCTGACAGGATAGGCACAAAAAGAGGAAGCATTAATATAAAACTTTTGGGAACAGTTACAGAAAAATCATTGGTTTTGTTTCCTTTCCAAATCCGAAAATGTTCATGGTTATTACTTCTCTGTATATAATATATAGAACCTGGCAGTAAATTCAGGATAGCACACTTGGTTAATTTATCATGTTAATTTAAATCCATACAGAAAAAAAAATTACATCTTTTTATCTACCTTAACAAATAAGATTTCCTTTTTCGAAAGAAGTAAATCTACATACCATTTTTCTCTGAAGTCATTAATGAGCCTCAGACCTTAAAATCAATTGGATTTTCTTCTACCAGACACCTTGCTTCTCATGCTAATATTAATAAAGCTCTTAATTTTATTTTTCCATTGGCAGGAGAAAGGTGAATAAGAACTCTCAGTCACAATCTTCTCCCCAAGATTTCTGTATTCCTAACTTCCCCAGAACAGGCAGAGACAAGCTGGCAGTCAGCCTGGAGGAGGAGGGGTTGACAGTCAGGGCACTCAGGCTCCAACAACTTGCCAGAGAAGTGCATGCCAATTTTACTTTCCCCCTGCAGTGAGAAAATCAGTTGGATAAAAGCCTTTCAGACAGGCAACAGGCAAACTACTTTTTTTCCATTTGTACGTCCAGTATGGGATTTTCCTGGAAATCATCCTCTCTCTTTCTTCTCATCTCACTAATTTAAAAAAAAAAAATTATCTTTATCCCAATTTGCACCATCAAAAATACCTACAAAAAGCAGGGAAGGAGAGGCAGATGGAGGCAGATAGTGTTGGAGAGAAGACTGAAGGCTGAATAGCTTTGTATGGTTAATTGGCTGGCTAATAGCTCATATCACTTTACAGTATTATACAGTAGCTGGAAGATTCCTGTTGAGGTGGAGTTGATTGGAGGAAGTGCAACACAGGGCTTCAGAGGTCCAGTGGACTTAGAGAAAAAACGGTGCTGAGTAGTAAAAATAAAGAATGTTTAGAAGAACAGCCACATTGTGTGGCTGTTGGAATCCTTGGTCTAACCTGATTATTTGTTAAAATATGTCAATTAATGGATTCAGTTAAACTTCTATATGTAGTGCATAAATATAGTGAAAGCAAAGAGCAGCTTTGAAGACCAACAAATAGGCTGTAGGAAAGAAAAAAGCATTCAGCAGCCATGTGCCTGAATAGTACGGAGGAAGACACTGCATTCTACCTCCTGTAATTGCTAGTTACAGAGCTTCTGGAATTTATAGACCACAATGCACTACTGTAGCTTCTTCCAAAACAGGACCCTGAAGAGGTTTTAAATAAATGTTTACAGTTCATCATAAACTTGGAACGTGTAGTGCAGTTGCATATACTTAGTTTGTCGCAGTGAGACAACATTTTAAGTTCATATTCCTTGAAGAATTGAGTAAGGATTCCTAGCTACTTCAGTAGAAGTATGCAAAATTTTGTGTTCTCCCATGCTTCTTCATATGAGTAATGACCAGGACATTTCTCTAACTTCCATTATTGACTTTAAAATGTGATTCTAGATAAATAGATTGCAAAACAATTGAAAAAAAGCGCATTGATTTATTTTCAGAATATTACTGTTACTCATGTATTTTATTTAAACCACGCTCCCTCCTGCTGGAATAATTTTTCTGGAAATTTTTCAGGTTTTTACATAGGTTATTTCCTTGAAAAATGTGTTACTGGTTTTTAATTTACTTTTAGGCCCTGTTGAAGTGTCCAACTTCAATCAATTGAAAATATAACTAAAGTATGTACTGAGTTTTCATTTAGGTTTGTTGGGGTTAATTTTATTTTAAGAAATAAATCAGAAGAACTCCAAAGCCTGTTTTGTTTTTGGTTTTTTTTTCCCAACACTTTTAAGACAGTCTTGAGATTTTGGAAGGAAAGCTGATACTGAATTCTTGTGGCTGCTATTGCTGTGATAACAAATATGTGACTACATTAGCAAAGAGAAAAATCCAAGCAGTGTGTCACATTATTTTGACTGATTGTGGATGAGGGAATTTAAAATTTAATTCTTGATTTTTACAGAAGTGTGTTGGATTTCATGCTCGTCATAGAAAGGAGGCTCACATGACAGACAGGAGAGTACTTTTATTTGTACCTACAAAATGAGGAGAGGTGACACAGACCTGGCTGTACCTGCTAAACCTTTGGCCTTGCTGAGGACTGGTCTGGTCAGGCACAAGCCAGTAAATTGCAGAGGTACCGGCACCACAAGAGGCTCACAGAGGATTCGATGCTCACTGTTTCTTTGCTGTGAAAAATGTGATGTTTATAACTTGGGCTAAGGAGAAGATGAGATACAACTTGTGTTTTGGATATTAGATCAATGAAATAGCTAGTTTCTGCAGAACCCCTTACAGAACACAATACACTGGCTGGACTTTTTGCAAGTGCAGCTATTCCCTTATGGCTAAGCTGTAAGAGCAGTGCCAATGTACATCAATCAAAGATCTCCTACACTTGGAAATATGGAAATACAAGAGATCAAAATTCACCCGTAAGCCACATCATGAGATCTTTCTGGATATTACTTTCTGTTTTCTCCTCAGGTCTGTGATTCATCACTTTCATGGTATTTCTTAACTGGACAAGTGAACTGTTGAAGAGGGAGAAATAAAGAATAATACAGTGTTGATTTATGGGACATAATGTTAAACTTTCACCAAATTTTATTGGCTATTAGTATTTTTGATTCTCAGAACAATCAACTCCATCAAGTGTACCGTACAGCCAAGAGGTCAGCTGGGCACAATCGTATGGTGGTGTTTCAAGGATGATCTCTCATGGATGGATGGTACCCAGTAAAAAGAGGGACTAAAAAGTGTTCTTGGGGAAAGAGTAGATCTGTGAACTTCATCATTTCTGGCATCTAAAACCAAAAAACGGTTGTCTGTATTAAAAGGTGAACTTGTGTTTTGCAAACTTGTGATTTCTGAAAAGGAACAAAGCCCCTCCTAAAGGTGTGACCTGCGTTAAATGGAAGTGAACTTCAGAAGAGGATTTTTTATTGCCATACATTTATGTGCCCTAGGACATGAGAAGCAGACCAGGGCTGATGCAGCATGTAAAGGATATCCTCCTGCATTCTTAGCAGTCTGGCCAGGTCTCCAATGGCCAGGGGCTACCATAGGGATCACATTGCAGCTACTGGGTCCTGATTGCAACAGTTTTAGTGAAAGAACATTTATCAATATTTTGTTACATTTCAGACCTATACAGCAGCTCTGTATCTCCCCTACCTCTATTTTTTTTCATTTTACTCTTGAAATGCACATTCCTCTGATAGAATCAAACTAGAATTTGAAAGAATCATTGGGGAAAGACCATAGGTATGTACTTAAATTATAGTATCAAATGGTTAGAACAAAATGGAGACTGTAAATAAGGCCATAACATAGATTATGTGATACCATTGCTATATTAGCAATTGTATGGCCATCAAGACCAAGGCAGTGATTATCTCCCTGTACTCAACACTTGTGAGGCCACACCTCAAATCCTGTGTTCAATTTTGGGTCCCTCACTACAAAGCATACATTGAAGTGCTGGAGTGAGTCCAGAGAAGGGCAATGGAGCTGGTGAAGGGTCGGGAGCACAAGTCTGATGAGGAGTGGCTGAAGGAGCTGGGGTTGTTCAGCCTGGAGAAAAGAAGTCTCAGGGGAGACCTTATCACTCTCTACAACTGCCTGAAGGGAGAGTGTAGCCAGATGGGGGTCGGTCTCTTCTCCCAGTTAACAAGCGACAGGACAAGAGGAAACAACCTCAAGTTGCACCAGGAGAAGTTTAGACTGGATATTTGGAAAAATTTCTTCACTGAAATGATGCTCAAATAGTGGAACAGGCAGCCCAGGGAAGTGGTGGAATCACCATCCCTGGAGATATTAAAGAGATGTGTAGACATGGTTTAGTGGGGAACTTGGTAGTACTGCATTAACGGTTGGACTCAATGAACCCAGAGGTTCTTTCAAACCTAAATAATTCTGTGATTGTATGTAATTTGAGTACAGTTGTTTAGCAAACAAAGATCTACATGTATCTTTCTTCTCTATCTGAAATTACTCTTCTCCTGTTTGACTGAGAAATTCACCTGATTTGGAAGCTGTAGCTATAAATCTATAGTATTGGCAGAAGCCTATTCATAAAACGTGGAGGTTTCACTGTAAGTTCTGGAGGAAATTCAATGTTGCAAAGTGAAGTGTAAAATTATTCCTGTCTCAGTGTTATTTTTGAGTCATATATCTCTGCCTTTTATGAACAGCAGGCATGTTTGGAAGAATTATGCCTGAGTCATAAATCCCTATTTGCCTGGGACATGAGTAATAGGTGTCTTTAACACAGTAAGATGATATTACTGTCTTAGCTTGCACTTTTTTTTTAACCTCTGAAGAACATACAACAGATGAAGTTTAAACAGTACAATGACATTTATCTATGGTCTGTCAGGATGTTGTTACCACCCTCCTTTTCTGGTCCATTGATTCCAGCCAGCAGATGCTGTAATTTATATGAGTCCCAAAATTTATTATTTCAATATTTAGCAAGAGCAATCAGCATGGTTGCTTTCAGAACCTGCTGAGTGTTGTGGTCTGTGGGAGAAAAGGAGTGAGACAGTCGAGGCAGGGAAGGAGAGAGGAGATCATTGTTCATTCACTCCCTCACGCTGCGTTGGCTGAGCTGTGACCAGGGAAAACAAAAGTCTGTTTAAATGAATAATGTTGCAGATCTTCCTGCTGTAGCTACCAGTGGGGGCCGGTCTGTTCGTAAGCAATTATCAACCCCTTGTGTTTTGAATAGCTATGCATCTTGAATGCAAAAAAATAATCTTCAAGAGCTGGTTTCTGTCATCCTCATTGTCTTGTAGAGAAGACAGAGAACAACTCTAACAACACATCTTAATATTAATATTTAATATTTGTGAATATCTCTGCTAGTCTAAAGTCTGCCAAGCATTGCTTATGACTAGGTTTTGAATTTTACAGAAGAGCTTAATATTACAGTGGAAACAACACTGCCTTCTCTACGTGCCTTTACTAGCTTCCTCCTTCCCATTATCACTATTATTCGCTATTTGTTTATCTGTTGTAGGTCAGACTGTGCACTCCTGCACAGCATTATGCATGGCTACACTAGTTGCCCCGAACTTATTCCCCTAAAAAGCCAGTCTCTTCATAAGGGTGTATTATATGCAAAATGCATTACATGACACACCGATAAATATTATAGCACATAACAGGAATGAACAAAGCTTGCTATTTCCTAAACATCCTCAATCGTTCCTGAAAGTGTGTTCCCTGCAATACTAATTATCTTGGCTGTCCAATATGAAAATAGCGTCAAGAAGGTTTTGTGGGAAATTTTGATTTTTTTTTCAGAATATTGAAGTTTGCACTGGTATGTGATTTGTCCCTTAAATCCCATGGCATTGTATTTGCTCAGTCAATTAGATGGCCCAAATTCCCAGAAGAAAATAACTGTTGAGGAATAATGAATGAGGAATAATATATAATACATCGTTAATATGGAAATTAATCAAAATTTATGCAGAAACTCACAAGCCCTTCAGCAATTATCAGCATTTTTTATAAATAAAATGGTAGCTGTCCAAGTATTTACAAACAAATAACATGTCCTACCACTATTACAGGCCTAACTGATTAGATATATATGCTAAAGCACCAACAAATTATGGTTTACGCTGTTCGATCAGTTCTAATTAATTCAAGATGTTCCTCAAGGGAGATTCTGTTCAAATGAACTGATTATTAGCACTGATGAGAGCTGGATGGTGACAAATGTATCCTTTTCTACAGCCTTCAGGAATGCGATAGCATTTGGTTGGACATGAAATAAGGCAGTGATCTGTGTATTTAAATATGACACATAAAGGAGATTTTCTTCTTCTGGAAGAAAAGACCATCAGAGGCTTTGTGCATTTTTTTCTTCCCACACCCTTTTAGCTAGAAACATAGTGTAAGATAATGCTGCAACACCCTAAACCAGAAAGTGTCTGACCGTGGTTAGGATTCAGCTCACCAGCACCTATCTCCAGATAAAGCATGCTGGTGGTTATTTAATTTAGTACTGGGGAGGAATTTATATTCTTTACATTGGAGGACGACTTTGTGAGCTTTGGGCTCTGCTTGAAGAAGAAATGTCATCTTGAGGTACCAAAAAGTACACTTTTAAAACAAACAGCTGAAATGACAGCAGCTGTTGCCCCCAGGCTGATCAAGCTGAGCACTGAAAAGGATGATTTTATCCCTGTGCTGTGGAGACTGTCACTTTCTGATGCAAACAACTAACATGCAGCATTTCTTCTTATAATTGCAGGCAACGTGCCACAAATGAAAGAGAAACTGTGCTACTGCATCTGCCAGCCCTTGAAGGCTACAAGTGGTGACACTGGCTCCAAATTTTAGACAATTATTTGAATTCCTTTTAATTTAATTATGCTAAACTGTTTTAGTGGAAGAATGAAAAAAAACCACAAAAAACGAGCAGCTGTGAGAAAACTGCAAGGACAAAGTTGATCATTTTTGCTTTGTCTCCAAAGTAAAAACTTCTATGTTATTGTGCTTAATTTTAAATACATATTCAGACATGTTTGGAGTGTGGATTTCTAGCGTCAGAGATCCAGCCTCCTCAGACACCACTGCCTAATGAATGGAATTATCAAATGTGCATCCAACCTCTTTGTGAGTGAATTTTCTTCACTATTAAAATTTCATACTTCTTTTCTACATCTGTAATCTCCTTTGTAATCATTCCATGTTCTTAGTGTAATATATTTCTTTCTCACAGAATCCCACAGTTTACATATTTTTCAAGTTTTCATAGAGCTTATAACTATTTTATGTCGTGTGTAGTCAGGAATGGGCTTTGGCTAAAGCAAGAAGATAGAATTAATCAATGGTTGAAATATACCTTCTTTGGAAAGCTAATTTCCTATGTTAAGAGAAATTAAACTCCTGGAGTGACTGCAGATGTTGCTTTATGCTACTTTTAATCAAGGATATTTGTTAAGGACTAAAAATACCTTTTGGATAGACATTAGTTGTCAAATACTTTCATTTTTTTATTAAAAAGGTTAATTTTATTTCAGAAAGTTGTAATTTCTGATCTCATTTCTGAAAATACACTGCATTCCATTTACCGAAGAACTCTCAGACTATAGTCTCTGTTAACAACCAAACTGAGTTACAAGCAAACTGTGTTACTGAGTACGTAGATCAGGAACTTCACTGCCAGGCTCCTAGGCTGCTTGAAACCCTCCTTCAGGAAGTTTATTATTTTAATTGTATGTGTAATCACAAAGAAAAACAGCAAACAAGACTGTGGAAAATTTGGCTTAAATACAATTTCCAGATTCTTAATAGAAATATTCTTCAAAAGCAGTGAAAAGCTATATATGATGAAAGGTTTCTGAAGAACTAGTGAAATATTCAAAGTGCTTTTTACAAGTTTGAGATAAGATCTCATTACCATACTACTGAGGTAACCAGAAAAAAGTATTCACATTCAAATGTTTGAGTTCAAGTGGAGAGAGAGTAAATAACTTTGCAGAGAATTTGAAAAAAATCTTTTCATTTTGACATATGCTGTGTATACTGTTGACTCAGTGACCTGTAAGGGAGAGAAAAAAAAGGAAAAATATCCACCTTAGTTAAGTGTGATTGTATATATACTACTGAGTAGGTGAAATATCATAATCTTGCCAACAGTAGCTCTCTGTTGGCAATATATGAGCTGGGTTTTTTGACAGAAGTTTATAGGGGACCAATGCACTAAAGAAAGTACAAAGCTTTGTGCCCTACTTGTCATTAAAGATCTTTTTAGGATCATATGGTAGTAATGTAGGAATTGCAAGAGAAATGTAACTTTGATGTCAGATTTTGATTTTGGCTGGCATATAAAATTATCGTTTTGGGACCCACAAATATTATAGCAGACCACTAAAGAAGAAAATCTCTGAATTCCCATAGACTTTTGCTATAGCATTCTTGCTATACTAACTGAATTTTGAATTACTAATTCAAATGATCAGCTGAAATTAACTCTGGAGACAGAATTAATATCAGAAAATACCATTACTCTTAATTTTCACAATGGAAGAAATCAAATGAATTGTTTTAGTGAGGATTCAACTCTGAAACAAATTCCTTTGGAAGTTAACAGTCTCATGTAAGAGTACTCCTCCTCTGCAGTAATTTCAGTGGAATACCTACAGACATACACTCCATTAAGTTTAAGTTACTACTGTTTTATTCATTGATGATCAGGCCTGCTAAATCTACCATTGCTTTCTCTCCATAGGTTTTCTTTATATTCAGTCAAAATTTACTGGAATGTGTCTGCCTCACATCTCTAGCTGGCGTGATATTTCTAAAGTATTTCTGTCATTTCTAGGATTTAAAAGTCCAGTCCCAGAATACTCCCTTTCATTTTTTTCTTTCTGAGAAACTGGTATCTTTTCAGCTTCCTAAGAAAGTAGTAGTGAATACAGAGGGAGAGATTTAGAAGCAGAGTTAGAAGCTGAGTACTTTTCTGGCAATGGATAGTTTTGATAGTTTGAAAAAGCACTGATTCTCACCCAAATAAAAAGTTTCTGAAATTCTCTTTTGTTAGATTTACGTTTAAATCTTCTGTTTGTATATCCGTTTATGTCTGCTTACTACACGTTGCAGTGGTGTGGGTGGCCTATTTGTATCCATGATAGCTTCTCTATACTTCCACTTTCGAAAGTTAAAGACATATTTCTACTGAGAGTAATAAAACAAAACCAAAATCTGCTCAAGAGCTATTGCATTTCTTCTGTCGTAGAAATAAAGGATAGCTGATGGATATATAGTCCCTAGTGAGCTTTTACATGCATCTTGGACCGGATTTCTAGCAGAATCTAACTTCCTTCTGCAGAGAGACATAAGTCTTGCTTCTTTAGCTGCTGCTAGCAAGAAGGACATGCTCCGTTATCATCAGCATATTTCTAGATACAAATTTATTTGCCTTTACAGAGATGGTGTTAGTCATACAAATCTTAGAAGACTTTTGTACTTTACCATGTTCCTCTGCAGATTCAGTAAAGTGCATAGTGAACTCCCCAAATCAGTACAATTTCACTGATTAAACTTATGTTTTACTAGAAGGATTTAGCTAAGAATTACCGGGAACCATTTTTTCAAGATTTATCTCAGCTTCAAGCTTCATTAAAACACTAAGAATATAATGACATTAGAATTTTATCTCAGACATCTAATTTAATCAGAATTATTTCTCGCTTTATTTTTTCAGCTCTATAAACTTGATTTACCCAAGTTATTCTTAATGTTTTTCAGTTGCAGTGCAATCAAAATCAAAGCTTTCTAAATGAAACAGAACTGATGGATATTCCTGCATTTTAAATGATGTTGCTTTCCACTTATTATATTTTATTTTATTTTTATTTTCTTTGCCCTAGTTTTTTTTGTTGTCTGGTTTGCTTTTGGTTTTTGGTTGCTTTGGGTTTTTTTTTGTCCTGAAAACAGTCTCCCTGGTATGTATTTGAATAGGTAAAGTGCTAAAACATATGAGAAATTACAAATAAAATATTGCCGTTTACACCCAAACAGATTTCCTCAGTCCATACATGCTTCTTAATTACTTGCTAGTTTCAGTTTTTCAGATATTACTTATGCAATAATGTCATTGTCTGGCACTAGCAAATTAGTACTTTATAGTAGCGTCTACCTCTATCATCTGCTCACTTTGTTCTCATTGCTTAAAGGCTATGTCTTGAAGTAGATTAGAATAAACCAGAAGTGAGTAGAAGTGAATAGATGGTACTGAGACAGTCTATCTGTTCAGTTGGGGAAAGACGGAAAACCAATGGTTCACGTGTTCAAAAATCAGATATCCTGTGATCTTCTCTGTACAATAACAACCTTCCCAGAAATAAATACGTAAGGTAGCAGTTCCTTGCAAAAAGATGGATTGACACCCACCAACATACCATTCAGACAAATCAAAGAGTATCAAGTTTTACCTTTCTCTCAAGCATGGAGCAATGTCCATATATAAGGGGGATTAGAAAATTAGTTGCACATACTATTTCCTTCATCTTTATAGCATCCTTTCTTACCCATTTCTGGGAACAGGTACGAGAATTTAAGCAGTGTATTTTAATTCCTACAGGTATCATAGGATTATAAAATAATATCTTTGCACCCTTTACTACCTTGTCTGTAAATTCTTTTAGTTTTTGTCATGATAAAAATCTGAAATAATTTTATTATATAGGTTTAATGTTCTGAAGCAGAACAACAAGCTTGCATTTCTTAATAGATTAACATTCTCTTTATTATTTTTTCATAATGCAACAATTTCACCTCTCCTTGGACGTATGTCTATACATAGCCTTAAACCTCAGGAAAAAAGCCTAACAAACTGGAGGGGGGGGGAGGGGGGCTCAATGAAAAAAAATTAAGGTCTGCTTCACAACATTGTTTTGATTTTCCTGACTTTTCTGCTTAAAATGACATCAGGATGTTTCCTTTGGTCCTCATTGTGCTTATGACATAGAAAGAAGAAGTGGTTAGGACCCATTCTGTCCAAAGCAGAGACAACTTCTTTTGGTAGCAGTGGTACCATGTGTTGCCTGCTCAAAGTTCTTTTGAAACTGCAGTGCTGGAAAAAAATGACAAATATTTCAAGATTTTTAACCTAAATCTTAGACCACTACTTCAGTATTCTCTTGGAAAAGCAAATTGTTCAAGAATACTTTTAATTAAAAAATGGAATGAGAAAATTAACCATTTTCTAGTATTTGAGACAGATATCAATCAGCTCTCTTCTTTTGTTTTCATAGTGTGAGTGGAAAAAGAAAGAGCCAGGGATAGGACAGTATGCAACATTTCAGCAATAAACTAAAATCCTAACTGTTTCTTTGATTTCTTAGTTATATGTAAAATCAAGACAATATGTACTAGTTTCTTATCTGTAGCTGTTAATAGAACTTAGAATAATCTTGTATAGACAGCTGTACTTTTATGCTGCGACATGCACCTAGACCACGTCTGTATAAGCCACTGGCTGAATTTTTGTTCCATCTTATTTTTAGTGTTCTTTCTGCTAATGCACTTGGAAGCTAGAGCGAGCAGTCAGTGTAAATATACAAAATTTCTGTGAACAGTACTGAAAGTGTGTTGAAACAAACTCTGTAAAGCACTTAAAAATGTTAATATATAAGTTTAGAGATAGCAATTTCCTCATGCTACGACACTGTGAGATGCAATTAAAGTTGAAAAAAATAGATAATTGTTTCCATTCATATTTTCAGCACTAATAATTTGGTTCTGTTCTAAGCCTGATAAATGTTCATTATTTATTTTTGGCAGGGACTGTGAAGGATGACTTGTGCTTTTATTTCCAACCTACTACTTTTTTTCCATCTAGTGGTAGTGGCCTGTTTTCAGCAAGATGGATGAATGCACTGGTCTATGTACATCAGCAGTAACCAAGGTACAGGATCAAAGATATAACTCCCAACTAATAGATGTTTCATGGATTGCAAACATATGTTCTGTGAACACAGGGGTTGGAGGTTCCTTGATGCTTCTCAGGCATCTTTATGGAGAATATTGAATGAAATACTACTATGCTCTATGCTGTATTCACTTATCCAGTGGCCGATAAATCTTGCCACCTCCAAAAGCCTTAGGAGAAGAGGGTAATGCATTTCAGGGTGATGTAGAGGTACACACTAGAAACAAAAGGAAGGGCATTCTCTTGTTGAGACTGACTGATGTTAGAGCACAGACTGGATGTGATTAGACTAGAGGAAGCAAGAACTCAGTTGAATTGCAACCCCTCAAAGACAATGCCAAAATACCCTCTAAGTATTTTTACTCTCTGTAAGCTCTAAGGCAGAACTTCATCCCTGTGTACATATGCTCAGGCTCAATGGGTTTTTCCTAACCTGAATTCCAGGAAAAAAACCTCTAACTGGTTGGTAATTATGTGGCACTTTTCAGTGCTTTTATGCTTCACTGTGAAACATACCCAATCTTCTTCCAGAACAGTTTCTATCCTAATGAGAGTGTCTGTATTCACATTTCACACATTAGGGTAGCAAAAAACATAAATGAGGGAACTTGTTAAAAGTTGCAAGAAACTTGTAAAAACAGTGTGTTGATTTTTGAGGTCAGAATAATAATTGCATCCAGTTTCATCAGTAGGTATTAAAACACTTTAAATAGGTACATGTAAAATTCATGCTGCTCTTTTTTGGAGGACTTGCAAACAAGTACGTGTTATGACTTTTTAAAGGTATGCCATGCTGTTCCAGTTCAGTGATTTAACACTTATCTAGCCTTTGTTTATAGAAAGTATTCCCTCAATTTAATTTTTTTCTTTATTATTTCCTTGTGAAAATAGTACTGCTTCTGCTATGAAAGCTAATTTTAGATCTACATGTATAAAATTGTTATTCAAGTGTAACATACATGATGTAAACACCTGATGGAGGTGAGTGCATAGTACATAGAACACACTTGCAGTCTTAGCCAGGCAGAAATGTAATTTTAATAAATATAAAGAACTGCTACTTATTTGGAAACTTATGTAAGTATATTGTGTTTCTTGAGAGAATCTTTGCCTGGTTGTATCATCTAACTAGGTATATAAAATGACAACAGGCTTTTAATAGTCGCCTTAGAAATTAAAATAATAGCGACAAAATGTAACATTGTTTTAAAGATAATGTCTGTTGCTTAGAGAAGGTATTGTATTGGGATTTAAGAGTTTCTGAGCTGCAGGAAAATGAATTTACCTCTCAGTGAAATAAATTCACTGTCTTGTTAGAGATGCAGTAAAATAAGAAATGACTAAAAATGGATTACATTAATATGTATGTATTTATAATTGCACTCCTGTGAAAAAGCTTGCAAGAATCTAAGGTTAGTGATAACAATTTATGGAGATGTACTTATTCCCAGAAGAAAACAGTGATAACTTGCTAGAACACAACAGTTTCAACAGTACTATCAAAATATATAATTTAGAAAACTTACCATTTAGGAAATGTAGGTCAAGACATTATTTAAAAGCAAAGTTTGTATTGAAATAAAAACCAAAATTAACTATTTTATGAAATATTGTCTGTGCACCTTAAGGCTGATTTCCATTCCGTGATAAACACACATAGTCCTCATCCGTGCTACTGACATAACTTTGTATTTCTTAATAATGGCTACAGCCTTTGCAGTCTCGCTCATGTTGATCATCCATTTGGTGCTGGTGATGCTAATTAAGTTCACACACAGCCAAGTTTAGTTTGCATCAATTTGACATATTTCATAACTGTATGAGTTAGCTATATGACTCTATTTGACTTAACTGCTTTTGCAAATGTATCAAAACATGACTGTTTCACTGGAAAGCGAGATGAATACTCATTTGTATGTGTTGATGGTGGAGAGCAAAGCTAACTGAACTAACAGGCAGGTGTTAAATGGGGATAAGCCTCAAAAGAAGGGTGCAAGAAGATTGTTCTGATGGTTTGTTTCATGTTTTCAGCAGTAGGCCAGGCAAAGTGTGACTCAATGCTGGAATCACCAGCAAAGAAAACTATTCAGCTGGTGAAATCTGCTTTCCCTTTTTTAGCAGTCATTATGTCTAAGATACAAGAGTAAAAAAATCAACAAATCCACAGAACACATTCTAAGAAGTATCACTTGTAAAGTTGAAAAAAAACCGGTAAATAAATATTTTATATTAGAAGGTTTACAAATTAAATGTGGTACAGGTTAGGTTTTGTGTGATGCATTTTCCAATGGGTAGATGGATAAAAAGCACTAATTTGCAGACATACAGACATTGTGGAAAGTAGGCAGTTGGACAAGACAAAGACAGTGACACAGACATTGACAAACTGAAAGCTTTGTGGAAGGATGTAATAAGAAAGACGAGAAGTTCAAAGTGCCTCATGCAAACACTGTTGCATCCTGTTTTGTCTCTCATTTCCTGTGTTGACGATGACAATTAAACAGTCAGTCATGCCTGCACTGTTCAGTTCATACTGTGCTGCTGCACTGATTGCATCTGAGTGTTCTCTCTCATGTTTTGTTTAAAGTGCAAGTTCTTTAGAGAAGGGACTGATTATTAGGATAACAGCATGACAAAGAGAAGAATGGCATTGACCCTGCATAAAGACAGTGCTCAGATTTGAAGGCATTACCTTTCTAATAATCCTCAGGATGTGCCTTTCCAGCACAGAGCACAGCAGCCCTATTGTATCCAGTATTAGACATTTAATTTTAGGAAACAGGAAATCTGTTGAATAAAGAAGAGAGCAGAGTAAAAAGAATGATCAGAATCTAGGAAGCAAATGTCCTGTGAAGAGACATGGAAGGAATGGGGATTGTTAGAGGTGATATATCTGCATTTCATAGCTGCACAATATGAAATATCATAGCAAAAAGGAAAAGAATAATACACATTATGCTAAACCAGAGTGTATGTAGAGCAAAACCCAGAGGACTTAAATTTCAACCAGGCAGTTTCATGTTAAGCACCTGGAAAATCTTTCACTTGTAAATGTAGCTAAAATGTGGAAGAGGATAGTTGAGAGACTGAATTCTCTGTCCTCAGAGGTTTCTAGGGACAGATTAGACATCATCTGGAAATGACACGTGTCATTTCTGACTCTGCTTGTGACATTAGGGAGGGATTCCAAATACTATCCAGCTCTACTTAGGATAATGCTGGATCTCTGGTAGGTTACTCTAGGTGTCACTATAACAATCTGTATTAATAACTACAGTAAAAACAGAAGTCTGATGGCTACATGGATAACAAGGTGGGAAATCACTTAAGAGGCAGGTTACCACTTTACAAATGTAATATACTGGTTTAAGTTTAGGGAGGTCTAACTGCAGAAATTTCAGAAATTGTAGAAGACACCATAGGTTCCTAGTAAACTTACCTATAAAATTAAGCTTTCTCTTTGAATCTTATCTAGAATAAGGTTGTCCAACAAATGGAAACTCTCAGACAAAGACTGCTTGCCTGATCTTATATATACATGAAAATATTTATCAATTAAAAAGTTTACAAGTGAAATCTCAGATCTGTTTTACCTATGTTGTACAGCATGTGGGCTTTTAATCCTAGTTTTACATGTGTGGATGAGTGAATTCTCCACAGAAATGGCTAAACCTTGAATTTCACCATGTACAAGTCAGGTGAATAAGTAGCTGCATAAATAATTTCAATTATCCTTATAAATGTGTTTCCATGATGCTGCAAGGCTGAAAATCTCAGACTTTATTTTGGCTGGCATGGAAATCTTTATTTTAAACTCTATTAAGGGTATTTGTCCAGCCTTCATTTTCTTAACAGAGATCTTTGAAGGATCCTAGGAGGACTTTGAGCACCTAGCAAGAGAAAAAAGAAACTTGAGTTATCTGGACCAATATTAAAAGAATTTGTAGGGATATAGGGGCAAAATCCAATCATGTTTACTTCTACTGGCATGCAAGGACTTTTTCAAAAAGGAGGAATTCCAGTTCCTCTGCATGCATTTTCTTCCATGCTACATACCTTTTCAACTTTAATGAGTATTCTCTCATAAGTAAGTAGCCCTATCTCTCCCTTAGAGTGACACTAAGAAATGAGCTATTCATGCTTCAGTGTTTTCTAAAAAAAACATTTTTAAAAACAAATGGAATTTTAAAACACACACATACTTCTTTATGACAGATAGCAAAATGGAGGCTAAAATTAGCAATTTAACTTCGTGGCTTTGCAAAGACTCATATACTCCTTTGTAAATTATACTGGTCTGTTTTCTAGGGTTTCTTTTGAACTTTCAATTGTGAAACTTTAAATCAAACTGTAAAACTAAATTAAAAATAATCTAAAGTAGTCTTTTAGGCTTTGCAGTAGTTTCACAGCTAGTATGAGCATTATTATTGATATACTCCATTATAAGGGAATAACTAGACTGAGTGAACTTTTTACAGCCTCATCTATGTTATCATTAAAGGAAATGCAATAACAACGTTTTCCTTGTCATCAGTTAATAGGATTGACAAAGATGAAAATTATACTTGCTGATGATCTCCTAGATTTAAAATATGGAATATCTTCAACTCTTCTCCAGTCACTAGACGTCTAAACTGCCATGATTGGAGGACACTTTCATTGCTTGTTCACATGATGGACAAAAACCAAATTACTTCATTTGTTAAGTCCCTAGCAATTATTTCAATGTCATGGCACTCACAGCTTTTCCCACAACAAAGACAGGACTCCATCAGTAGTGTTTCTAAAGAACATTGTAAGAGGAGAACCTAGTGGCATTGATAATCTATACAAACAGCTCTTAGTGCAGGAGTTTTTTTCTGGTTAACTACCAGTATTTTCACATACAACACAGTAACTGAATGTTTTGAGGAAGCTGGACTTTGAGGAATAGCTCATGTATCAGTTTTGAGCACACATAATAAGGAATTATTATATGTAATAATAAGGAATGAGAGAGAGTTACAGGACAGGACTGCTGCAGGACTGGGAGAGCTGACCAGCTGTGGAAGAGACAATTTCCCTACTATCAACATTAGAAGCTTTCATCTTGATAGGCTTGGTGCTCACTCAGATGAGAAGGTTTTGATTTTGTCATGCTCCTTTATCTACATGATAGCTCCCAAGCTATTAACTCTGGGAGAAGAAATACCCTTTTTTCATGTTATCTAGTGTACAGAAAATCATGCAATGGAAAGCTGGTGTCCATAAAGGAGATGCAGGAGTCCTGCATCTTTATTCGAATAAAGGGAGAGAGTCCACAGGGGCACACGCCCGCGTTTTGTCTCTTGAGGTTTCAGGGGGAAGGTGCAGCCTCCTTTTATCCCAAACTCCCAGTCGTGTGTTGCCCTCTTCCTTTCCCTATTGGCTGAGGTACTAGAAGGTATAGCCTTCCCGAATCACCTACTGCATAGCCCCCCTTGAACCTGTCATTTTACCCCAAAGTTCTGAAGTTCAGGCTTGTGCAGACCCTTGTCTGTTTCGGGAGCCAAGCTGTCTGCGCTCTGCAACAAACCTGCTGCCCAAAGTTAGTAGAGACAGCAAGACTCATTTCAAAGACCATACCTTCACCCATAGAATTGTTTGTAAAGACATTAGCACACATCTTCCCTATCACTAGGAATTTTAGCAAGTATCACAGCTACATGCAGTTTGATTTCAACAGTAAAATAGTGTGTGGCATGGACAAAGATAGAGAATCTTAGTTTGTCATAGCTTAGCCTAGTATCTGTGGTTTTATGACTTTCTGGCTTGCTGGAAAGCTCACCAATCTCCTGCAACTGGACGGCAGTATGAGGTCTTTTCCACAATATAGCCAGTTGTGCATATGTGTGTGTACATATATAGATGCACAATATGATGAATTTGGCAATGTCTCTTGTGCTTCTGAACTTTATGATCTTGGTATGCCTCAGATATAATGCACACTTTTTATTTCTTGCAGCACATATCCTGCACACTTACTACTCTCTGCAGAATGTTCTCTGCCTTGATCTGAGAAGCACACATGAGCAGACTGATAAAGACTTTTTAAGGCTTCTCCAAGGATAAACTGTGGATCAGGTGTATTTTTCTTTTGCAGGTACCATGCTCAGAACTGGCATCACATTGGGGAAGCAATTCCGTGAAAGTCAGAGAGCTCTAAGCTGTCATGCAGCCACTACCAGAACAGCTCAGCACACCCTACCCTCTTCCACAAGTTACTTTTGGAAAAGAGGGCTGATGAAACTGAGCCTAGAGGTCATACAAATTATCCTGACAGTCTGCAAATGGCCCATGAGCCAGAAGCCAAACCGTCCTGAGCTATGTCTTCGTAACACAGAAAGTGGTGCTTATTTTGGCTGAGATGAAGGCCTTACCTCATACATGATAGCTGCTTTGTGTTTCCCAGAGTAGAAAAGCCGGTTTCCCTATTTGACTAAAATTAATGAAGTTGCTAGCTGCCACACGAAAATCCATGCACATATCTGTAATTTCTTTGCCTGTCTCTGTCAAATGATTATTATGTTATATATAGCACTGCACTTTTTTCCACTCAATAGAGGGAAATCCAAGTGTGTTTTTACTAGGCAGGCTGTTTAATTTGCGAGTACAAACTTCAGAATATTCAAATGCGATGAAGATTGTATTGTCCACACGGAAGGGGAAGTGCTAATGTTACATGACTCACTTGTCTCTGTGTCTGTGTATTTTAGCCAGGCTTGTTTTGTTCAAAATTTAATGTAAATCCTTTCAAAATGTTCTATTTTTGCAGTAATTCATGTAGCATACCTTTTACTTCAAGTCAGAAAAACAGGCTCTCAGGCTTAACCTATTTTAAAACAGTTCTTGCCTGCAAACAAACACCAAGAAACAAACAAGAAGGCAGTGGATTTACTATGAGGGTCTAGAAATAAAGTTATGAAGGTCTAAAAGTAAAGTTATTTATTCAAATGTAAAGCATTCAATGTCCTTGGTGGAATGGTGAAGTCGTATCCACTAAATAAAATTCAGGACTGGCCAAAATAGAAATCTCTCTTCTCTAGGTATGTTATTGTGACTGTATATGCCACTATTTAAGTTCTTTTTTCTTGTTGAAAAACACGCCTTGTACAGGCATGTTTTGTGGTCAGAAATATGGGAAGTTTGTGGGGAAAAAAAATGATGATGGTCATGTTGATAGAGGGCAGGTTTCTTTGTGGTTTTTTTTGTGTGTTTTGGGTTTTTGTGTGGGGTTTTTTTTTTTTGTGTGTGGGGGTTTTTTTGGGGTTTTGTTTGTCTTTTGGGGTTGTTTGGTTGGTTTTTGGTGGTTTTTTTGTTGTTTTTTTTTTGTTTTTTTGTTTTGTGTTTTTTTTGTTTTGTTTTGTTTTTTTTTTCGTGGGCTACATCTACTAGGTTGCAAACATATCATCTTCCCAGTCAGTTGATTGCCTTGCCAGGTATTTTAGTTTTCTCACTGAATGGTACCCAGCCTTAAAGCGTCCAGGTGGGGATAGTTTGGACAGTCAGAGCTTTTTTTAACCCAAAAATAAAAAAGGAGATTATCCGGCCCTCCAAAAGCACAGGGTGGTTTTCAAGCAAGGGGTTAAAACTACTTTTCACAACTCACAAAATTTCAAATGCAGACGGTGTGTTTTTGTGGGAGGGGGTTACCGAAAGGGAATCCTCAATACCAATTGGCTGCTCTCTATCAGCTGCGGCTGAGCTCAGGCTGCTGCTGAAGTGCAGTATTGATCTGAAGGGTAAATGTGTAGGGAGCCTCAGAGAGCGGTTCAGTCGTATCTGAGAAGGGAACCAACCTCTTCCAGTAAGAAAGTGGTTTCTACCTGCCTTTCCTGCCCGTGAGATGCTTTGTGAATGAAGGGGAACAGGAGAAAGGGCAGTTTGTTGCTACAGTGATTGAGAGAGCGAGGTGCTGCCGCTGTGCTCGCTGCTGCTGCCGCTCTGGCTGGTGCTGCTGCAGCTCCATGTAGCAGGTAAGGCGGCTTTTCCCGGGAAGGGGGAGGCGGAGAGATGGGGATGGCACCGCGGTGGCCGGGGCCGTGGTGTGGGGGCCCCTGGAGCCGGGCACAAAGGGACGCCGCCTCCACGGAGGAGCCGCAGGGGCAGGCGGAGAAACCCGACCGTGCGGATTTAGCAGCCGGTGTTCCCTGCTCATCCGGTCTGGAATCGCCAAACTTCAATAAGTTCCAAACAAAGTGTGCGAGTCCGCAGTGCCCAAAGGAAAAGGGAGCAGTGGAGGGGGAGGAAGGAGCTGCACCTTCCCCTTCCCGCTGTGCTGGCGTCCAGCCCTCCAGCAGCCGGGCAGTGGCTCTGAGAGACGCAGGTACCTGGGTGGCACAAAGGTGTGGGTGCCGCCGCTCCGGCTGTGCTGCCTGCTGAGATCAGGGCTGATCAAAGGGAAAATACAGCCTGACAAACTGGGCACCCAGTTAAACGGGAAAATAACTAGGAGATGGTGTGAAACTCGTGGGACTAAAAATGTGTTTGCCATTTTTTATGTCTTTTTTTTTT
>VZTE01003054.1:486655-510199 GCA_013397775.1 Eulacestoma nigropectus | reverse complement strand
TACAGCGTTGACGTTTAAAGTAATAAGGTTCAATTAAAGGAAAGAAGGTAAGGAACGTGAATTCGACTTGAAACAACTTTGAAAACACCTGAGCAGCCTCCTCCCTTCAAACAAACAAAGGCGCTGCAGAAAAAAATTAATGGTGAGAAATAAAATTTAGCCCTGATACAAGATTTTCAAATGTGAGCCATGATTTATCATTATAATGTTTCAAACTGGTCTTCTACAAATTAGTCATGTGATGAACAGTATGACATACATAATCTTCATACAAACGTTTTAATATTAGGTATTGCTCTGAATTACAAATCATGCTGCAAGTGTACCTATGACATAGATGTGTGAAGGTACTTACCTTGAATATTTCATGTAATTTTTGATGTGAATGGCTCTGTGGCTTTGGTATATAAATTCTTAATATTTAATCTAGAGTAAGGGGGATACACGTTTCTTGTCTTTTAAATACTCATTTCAAAGCATCCTATGGTGTGGTGGTGATGGATGGACTTTGTGTAAATTTCTGTGTTTATTGAGAAATGGTTAACTGGGTTTTTTTCTGTATCTGCAAATATCTGTGCAGAGCTAAATAGGATGCTGGATAGCATCAATGAATGGTTAAGGTTACTGGTATTTTTTCCCCTATTTTCAAATTCAAATATAAATAACAGAAAATGAACAATTCAGGAATAATAAGTAGGTCTTTTATAATTCACCTTTTGCTGTGTATGTGATTGCATTTCAGATTCAAAGTAAATCAGTATTAAAATATTTCCATGAAACCATGCTTTAAGGAAATTAACAATTTTGTCAGGATGTCTTTATTTCACTCTTCTGAACATATTGTTAAACCTATCATTGATCACAGTGTGTTTTCAAGAGGTTTCAGGGCTTCTTACAAAATATTTTCCCAGATCTGAAAGCCAGATGGTTATATTGCAGAAGTCATAAGCAGTTAATTGCTAAACTGATTTGAGTGCTCCAGAACATATCAGCTTGCAGACCAAAGGCTCCCAGCGCAACTGATCAAACTAGTTACCTGATGTTGCTCTTTTTAGATATTGAAGCCCCTGTGAGAGACAGTAGGTGAAACAGATTCTCCTTTGGGGAAGCAATAAACAAAATACTGTGTTTTGAAAAGACTGTTTTAAAAGCTAATTTATTTTGTCTTTCTTGTATCTATCACATACATGACATTCATCCTCAAATTTGCCTTATTTCAATTAATTTGTGCCTGTCCCGCCCCCCTCCCTCCCAACTGTTCTGAATGTCAGGTCTACGGTATTTGTTTATCCACTGTGCTCAAGGGATCTCCCCCAATTTCTATTCGTAATACATAGACAGAATTCCCTCAAAGTGTTCAATATTTTGTAATTTTTTCTTCCAAATATATAAAATGAAATAATATTTCAGTTGCAATGACATGCAATAGAGAATAGATAACAGAATGACAAATATAAATGCTATAGTTGTCTCACTATATGCAGTTTCTCATTTTGTTCCCATCAGTTGGAGTTCTGTTCTTCTGATGAAAAACATCACTAGTAATCAGTATTCAGAAATAAGCATTTGCTTTCCTTTGCTTTCTTTTAACCTTAAATAACCCATTAGTTCAATAGTAGTGCTTGAGATGATTTAAAAATTTTATAGGTTAGCAAATTCCCAAATTGCTTTTCCTGAAGTGAGTTTTAGACTGACAGCTTTTTCAGTATTCAAATTATTTTAAATACTTTTATATAAGAGAATGTTTTAGAAATCATTGACACCTGTGTGATAGGAAAATGTCAGTATGTCTTTGTCTTTATGCAGATGCTACTACCACACTATCTTAAAGGTATGGTTATAAATGTTTCAAAAAAGGTTGCAAAGTTGTGCTTAAGTAAGTATTTAAACAGTTATTACAGAATTAGAGAAGGGGGTAACTTGCATGTGCAAAGCATCATTATCAAATTTTTCAAATATTCTTATAATCACCCACAGCTCAGGTAAATTGCCTTTAATATTCTCAGAGGATCTGCTGGTCCCATATTAACTTTTCTAAACTATTCTGACGTGCACAGGCAGCTTGAAGCATCACAGTAAAACAGAGCAGATAAAGTCACGGTGGAAAATTGTGCTGTCTTCGTGTAATGAAGAGGCTTGGGGCTGGGCATGCAGCCTGGTGCGTACTGAGGTACATGAAACCACCTTCTCATTGGTGGGGAGTGGGGCTGTCCTTACCTTGTGCCCTGCTGTAAAACTGGTAAAACGCTCATCATTTCCTGTGCGATGACTGTTTCTTGAATTATAACAACAAAGATTATTTGGAGCACAGTTTCCTCATTAGGCATAACATAGTAAATACCAGCTTTCTTGAGAAAGGCATATAAAGGGAATGTCTGCACACACATTTCTTCATGACCATCTCTGCCCAGAGGGATCTCATACCTTTTGCACTGGAATGTATTGGTTTTACTTATCCTTATGGTTTTAAAGACTATGAGAAAGTGCATGTGCTCATCACATCTCTGTTCCTTTTTTTCTAGCTATAATAAAACTGTCTGAAACAACAAAGAAAAATAATATATTTTAAGTTTGGATATATTTATTTTTAAAACTTTATTTTTGTCATATATTTTACTTCTGATTCCAACAATATATACTGGCTTTTATATAAAAATATTAAAAATTTACTAAAAAACTTTGCCTCTATTGCTTATACTTCATTGCCAGACAACATAGTTAATAGTGTAAGTATTATACTGAGTACTGCGTGAAATCATTTTGTGATGACAACTCGCATTTTGATTAAGTTACGGCAGTTGTCCAATTCACAGTAATAAGGCTTTGAAAAATGATCATGTATATGCATTGCTGTTGAGCATCTCTCCTTCTTTTAGGAATACCAAACTGCTTTCAGAATATTTTTCATAATATTGACAAACAGTGATATATGTGTGTGTGTGTACATACTGAACTGTATATGCATGTCCAGAGAAGGGCAACGAAGCTGGTGAAGGGTCTGCAGCACAAGTTTTATGAGGAGAAGCTGAGGGAGAAGAGGTTGTTTAGCCTGGAGCAAAGGAGTCTCAGTGGAGACCTTATCACTCTCTACAACTGCCTGAAAGGAAGGTGTAGCCAGGTGGGTTTGGTCTCTTCTCCCAATTAACAAGTGACAGTACAAGAGGAAACAGCCTCTAGCTGCACCAGGGGAGATTTAGATGGGATATTAGGGAAAGTTTCTTCCCTGAGAGCATGCTCAGGCATTGAGATAGGCTGCCCGAAGAAGTGGTGGAATGGTCATCCCTGGACGAGTTCGAAAGGCACGTGGATGTGTCACATTCCGATGTGGTTTGGTAGTGATCATGGCAGTATTATGTTAATGATTGGACTTAATGATCTTAGACCTCTCTTCCAACTTTAACAATTCTGTGATAAACTATAAATACAAAGTCAAATATAAGCAAATTGATGACAGTTCTGCTGGAATTATTTAACATTTTTTGAAAGGCTGGAGGAGAAACATTTCCATTTTACTGTGAATTGTTTTAAACAATAAAATACACTGATTTTTTTTTTTTCAGTATGTTGCTGAGTGGAACAGCTACATTTTAATTTTATTTCCACATTGTCATTCATTTCTGACATCTTATGTATTTGAACCTGTGTATTAAAGACTATTAATACAAAGACACAGGAGAGAAACACAGAACAAGAAAAAATTAAAGCTGATGACATAGTGTCTTTGCTTTCTCTTAATTTAACCATGGCTTTCTATTCATATGTTAAGAGAAGAAACTCTAATACCTCTGCATTTGTCTGCTCCCCTTCAAATCATATGTACCTACCTATAGCATCAGTATTTTTTTGGTTTCCAGGCTTTTCATTTGCAAAGGACTTTGAGGTATCTTGAATGGGAAAATTGTTATATGAAGCCAAGTACTGTTCTGCTTTTAAGTGACTCATAAAAATGTCTCCACTTAAAGCATTTTTATGTATACATGAGTTTGGGTGTGTTTATACATACCCTTTAAATGAAGTCATTTTTATAAGATATTTTAAAAGGTGAACATGATTTGAGTTTGTATAGCACATTGAGTTGAAGGTATCGCAGAGAAATGAATTATGGTTCAGGGCGACAACAGAGACTTAATAGACAAATGCTACTAAGAAGGTATGTTATCTGAAGTGTTATGTTTTATAACACTGCATTATGAAAAATATCATGTGATCTTTGCTTTTTCTTGGGCACTTGACTGTTCACTAAAGCAACTGGAATATAATGTCTACTATGAAAGATGGCACCTCTTTTTTCAGCTCTAGATTTCACTTTTAGAAAAGTCTTTGATGTGGATGGAGGTCTAGGATCTGCTGTGCTACACTGGTTTCTCTCAGGGTATTCACTCCTACTGGCCTGTGTTTAGGAGTGGTATGATACTTATAAGTGGTTGTGTCATAGAAGTGGAAATAAAGTTGGGGTATGTTTTACATATGTGTTATTTTGTATTGTGATGCTACCAGATTTCACAGAGTAAATCTGACAGTGTGCTTACTTCTTAAGGTAAAAATTAGGGTAAAAGGGTACAGATTCTGTCATCCCATATTAATACAAGTTGCTGCTCAGAAACCTAAATTTCAGAAAGATGGTTAAGTCTGTCTCTTTTAAGGGTGCCTCCTAAGAGTCTGCCTAATATTAAGAGATAATGCCTATAAATGTCAGTATGGTTCTAAGAAGCTGTCTGCTAAAGAACGTACTCTTTTTCCCTGAGATATAGTACAAGATGTTAATCATCTCTCATTACTGAAAAACTTACATTGCTATCAAACAAAACAGGGCTAAGACATACTATCTTGACCTCTTTGTTTTAAAAGATCCTCTTTCCTAATTTCATTGGTTTTTTATTGGTTTATCTTGACTGATTTGTTTTCTTCTGATTGGTGAAACCAATTGTGAGGGACTCTGAAATAGCTACTTTTCTAAACACCAGAAAGGGATTGCATCTTCCTGACAGATCAAGTGGACTTTGTCATAGCTTGTTATGACATAGCTTGTTAGGAGCTACCTCCTTTTTGAAATCTTGTAACAAATATTTTGCTTCTTTATTTTTTCTTTGTGTTTATTCTCTGCTTTGTCTCAGTGCATAGATTCTTACTAGCTACTATAAAATTTAGTTATAAACTGAGTTTTGAGATGCCCTGACCACTGTTTCAATGTAGACACTCCTGCTGCACCTACTGTCTTTTAATTCCCACTGTCAGTTACCAAATGACAGATTTTTTTTTTTTTTTTTCCAAACATCTGTCCTCTAGTAGCAGAGTCAGAGGTGGTAGACTGTGCAACTCCTTCACTCACAGAAGCAGTTTCTTTTTTCAGTCTTGTTCTGTACATTATGTCTTTCTTATAAACCACTGAAAACTTTGACAGCAACATGAAAAACAACAAGACTTGTGTGGAATTAGAGATGAACCTTGAAAATTACTTCAGCCACGGGAAAATACTTCAAAATAACAAAATGAGTCTTATGGATAATGTGTTAATGATCTGATGGATTGAACTGCATAATAAAAACTAATGATGGTAGATAGGGAAATAATACCAAGGTGGAAGAGAAATAAAACCTATCTAAAGTTAAAAGCTCTTCGCTTCAACTTTCCTGCCTTTGATGGAAATAGCCCTAGTTCTGGTCTTTGTCAGAGAAATAAAGCTGCCTGATTCAGTGAAGAGACAGCTCAATGAACAAGCGTGACAGGTTTGATTCATGAGAGCTTTTCGTGTTGTATTCCAGTAGTAATTATTTATTCCTGTAGAAATTTGCTTTGAGGCTTGGGTTTTGGCTAAGTTGATTCTAGCTTCTTTGGGAGCACAGAGTGGGAATAAATCTGGCTTAACCTTGGCTGGAGACTCCCTCAGTCACAAAGCTGGTACTGTTCTGTGACTGGCAAATAGCAGGCCTTTGGCCAGGCAGAATATGGCCACCATGTTGCTTATTACATACCTGCTGGTAGAGCTTCTTTTGGGAGCTGCTGTTAATATGATTTAGGGAAGCCGTGAAACTGAAACCAGTGCTCTTTAATATCTTTATCAATGACATAAACAGTGAAATCAAGTGTACCATTAGCAAGTTTGCGGGCGACCCCAAGCTGAGCGGAACATTTGACCCTGAAAAACAGGATGCCAGCCAGGCAAGCTCAAGAAGTGGGCCCATGAGATCCTCACATGGTTCACCAAGTCCAAGTGCAAGGTGCTGCACCAGGGTTGGGGCAATCCCAAACATGAGTATGGACTGGGAGCTGAACTCATTGAAAGCAGCCCTGTGAGGAGGACTTGGGGCTATTTGTAGGTGAAAAGCTCGACAGCAATGTGTACTTGCAGCCCAGAAAGCCAAATGCATCGTGGGCTGCATCAGAAAGAAGTGTGGCCAGCAGGTTGAGGGAGGTGATTGTCTGTCTGTACTCTGTTCTTGTGAGATCTAATTTTGGGTACTGTGTCCAGCTCTGGAGTCCCCAGCACAGAAAACATGTGGACCTGTTGGAGTGAGTCCAGAGGAGGGCCACCAAGATGATCAGAGGGCTGGAGCATGTCTCCTATGAAGACAGGCTGAGAGTTGGGGTTGCTCAGCCTGGAGAAGAGAAGGCACCATGTAGACATTATAGTGGCTTTTAAGTACTTAAGGGGGGCTTGTAAAAAGAGGGAGGGCGACTGTTTTCATGGGCAGATATTGATAGGAAAAGGGAGAATATTTTTAGACTAAAACAGATTTAAATTGTATGTTAGGAAGAAATTCTTTGCTTTGAGAATAGTGAGACACTGGCACAGGTTTTCCAGAGAGGCTGTGGGTGCCCCATCCTTCAAAGTGCTCGAGGCCAGATTGGATGAGGCTTTGAGCAATCTGATCTAGTGGGTGACATCCCTGCCCATTGCAGGGGTTGTGGATCTAGATAATTTTTCAGGTCCCTTCCAATTTTAACAATTCTATCTTTCTGTAAAATATTGGTATTCATTCTCTATTTCTTCTGATAGCATAGTATGTTAGTGCTAGAAGCAAAGATTAATTCTATTTATTTATAAACAAATATCAGCATAGAAGAAAAAAAAACCCAATATTTTGGTAATGTTGGATTCCAAAAGCCCATCCAGATAAGTCAGGAGACAAAAATGAACTTTTCAGGACAATGTAACTATTATTTCTACCGCGTGCAACTCAAAAGAAAATGAATTAAGTGTCGGTGTCATTTGTTTGGCTATGACAGAGAGAGATGATCAAAGAACAAATTGCAGATTTTTTTGTCTGTATTCCTAACTCGTCATGAGCAATTGTGTTGATTTCTATACATTCTTCCCTAATTTATTAGCTGCCCTTTTACACTGAGAGAATACATTTTTATTCAATTACTAGATCAAATAGAAATCAAGAAAAACTCATCAGTGGCCCGCATAAAATCCTAACAGTTTAAGGGTAAAAATCTTCTACCTATAAAAGTTGGTATGCTATTTAAATTTTAGAGGCAATCATAGATATCATCAGGGAGGTTCCAGAAATACAAGTGTAAGTCAGACTTCAAAGTGGGAGGAGGGTCTGATACATATCAGTATCTTGCTCGAGCAGCTAACATTCTGCAAAGGCTGTGTGTGGTTCATGGGGACTTCGTTATTATGCACAGGAAAGGCATTTCAGTGGATTTTTTTTCCCCACAGCTGTAGAGTGAACTGAATTGTTTAAACATGAATATGAATGTCCTTCTTGAAGCTGTGACTGGAGAAAAAAATTGCATACCCTTATACACGGCTCTTGTCAGTAATAGCAGTATGCCCTAGTGAATTTCAGTCCATCAGGGGAAAGTGTCAGAGGGTCTTGAGGAAGTGTGCAGATAATGAGTGTGTAATTCAAGACTATCAAAAGAAAAGTGTGTCCCAACAAAGAATTTAGCAAAACAACAGTAAACAACAGTGTATAGTAGTATTTAGTAACTTATTCTGGTAAACCTTTAGAAATGTAAGCGAAGTTATTCTATGTGTACGCCCTGGAATTCAGAAAAAGTGCTACAAGACACAGTTCCTTAAAACACCTTACATATTCTCAGAACAGCTGTTTAACAGAGTCATATGGTAAATGGTCACAGATATTTTTTAATTTTTCAAGGCAAAAGTGAAGAAAGTGGAAGCTAATCTTCTGTCCTTTCTAGAAGGAAATAGAAGTGTTTTCAAGTTACCAATTTCTCACTATTTATCAAGTTCTTCGGCGTATGCTCCTCCCAAGTAACCCATGCAGTTCTTGGAGAAGATCTCTTCTTCCCAACTGTGAAACCCATTCCTACCTTTTTCAGGCAAAACTGGTTTGATAGATAATTTTATTAAAGCATTCATTTATTTCCTTCCCTTATTGCAAAGAATTCCTATAAGCTTTATAGCTATAAAATTATAATATATAATTCTTGATTTAAACATGATTTCAGTAATATTTTGGGGGAAAATAATTCCTTATTCATTTATGGTTCAGCAGTCTCCGAGGATGTCCATATTTCATTGTTGCATCCATAACTGAATAAAGCTGCCAGGATGAAATAAGGAGGGTGGTGGGAGTCCTTGAAAGGTTTGTCCTAACTGGTTTTAAAGCTCAGTCCTGTTATCTAAACCGAACAGTGAAGAACTGGTATTAACACCTGGACTTATGTCTATGCAAAATCCAGAGTTTCTAAAGTAGCAATTAATTGGTTTAATTCTGAATTCCGAAGCTCTTTACTGAAGGACAATGTTAATTTGTCATGTAGTGCTGATTCAGAACAACTGGAAGTGCATTAATTTTCATACAGTCCCAAAGTCTTAACTCCTTGCACTATGAAAATTTGTGAGGAATTAAAAAAAAAAAAACAAAGTGATTATTTTCTTTCCTCTTTAAGACAAAACTAAAATTGAGACACATAAAAATACCTTTCTGTATATGTGCAAATAACTGTTTTGATGGAGCATTTAAAAATTATTCTTGTCTAAATCTTTTTAGAATTAGAAGTTTTCCCTTTGTTGCTACCTATCCTTTAAGAACACACTTAAAATCTCGGCTGTACTTCGGCTATATGCTCTAATAGAATATAAGACCTTGGAGCATTAACAAATCTCTCAGCTTTTAAATAGACTGTGACCTATTCATTTACAAGGCTACTTCAATAAAGCAATAGCTCACTTAGGTTAATGATGGATCATGGTGTGATTCGATTTGCAGACTGCAGACTTGCCCATTATCCCCTAATGTTTGTATGGGTCATGTTATCACATCCAAATAATGATTCATGCCACCCCTTGTTCCTGAAGATATCACAGTGATTACAGGAAGCTCAGCGTGCTAGTACACAAAGCCTTTAGGGTTCTGTTGGATGCTGTTGAATCATTATTTTTGGCTAGAGCGTGAAAAAGCAGGGAAGTCTTAGGTTTCTCTGTTACACCTTCCTCTTGTGATTCAATTGGCCATCTGGCTGAGCAGACGGGCTGGACATTTGCAGAAATCGGATCTGTCTCTCCCTGTCTTTTGATTCTTTCTTTTTCCTTAATTTTGGTGAGGAAAGTTAGCTGACCCTGACCTTCTGTGACAGATTATTTACAAGTGCCTCATGGCTTTCCCCCCTCTACCCTCTCACAGCTTGAGTTTCTATGGTTGGATCTATTTCCAACATGAAGAAAACATCAATACTATGTCCTCCTGTAGTTACCCACAGGAGAGACTCAGGCTGGTAGCCACACTGAGAAGGGAAAAAAGGATATGTTTTCTAGTTGTGAATACACTGAGTATCAACACAATTTCTTTTTCTGGTGTTGCCACATTGTCATTTACACTGAGGAATTGTTATCACTTAGGCATAGCGATTCAAGACAGTCTAAGTCATAGGATGAAAAGAAAGTTTGGCTGTGACTGTAAATGTCTGTACAATGCTCTTAAGGTTTGTTTTTACTTCTCATTTTTGAGGACAATCTGGATTTTCTCACCCTACCACTGTGTTTATGCTGAATGACCATCAGGCTGCTTGCTGGTTCAGCTGTTGACAAACACTGAATCTTGATAAATGCTTCCAATAAAACTGTCATAAACCTCACTAGCTCTAAACTCTCCTAGAAATAAACTACTCCTAGTTAAAATATAGTACAGCTAAAACATGAATGGGTAGAGGAATAGTTTCCTTACACTTTTTTATACAAAGATATAAGACCTGTGGAAATTAAAAATATTAACTCCCTTGTTTTCTACCAACTGCATGTGTAACCTAGATACAGAAGAGATTGCCATAAGAAATAGTGCTGTTCTTCAAGTAAGCTTTCTTATAGCTGAACTTAAAGATTCTCCAACAGCTTCTGCCGCTAAGGAGATATAATGGTTTCACTCAGTTAACGTTTTTCTAAGGAAAGCCACTGACAGTGGAAAAAACCTAACTTGAAAGTACCTGTTAAGATTGTTTCTTCCACTTTCTCTGCTTCTACACCTTGGCAAACACAGCCATACTCAACAGCATCAAGTAGTGATGAAATGTTTAAAAATATGTTTTTTTAACCACTTCGACTTTTTCTCATCCACCCATAACAACATTTCTTGATGAGTTTAAATACTATAGAGGGTGTTTGTTGTTTAAATCAGGCACTAGATATAGAATTGTGATTGAAATAATATTGATATGTTGACCTGTTGGGCATGGAATATGGTAAAAAGATGGGCACTTAAAATATTTCATATATTTGGATCTCATTATATAACATTCTTATTTTGTTTTAGAAGTATTATACAAGGACTTCCCCAGAAACAGTGCCAAGGATCTTAAAACTGTAAGCAGATTTCAAACCTAAATTAGGTTTCCCAGCTGCTTAGCGTTATATACTCATATTCAAATGGTGAAAAATGGCTTTTGAAATGTGTACTACATTAGAACTCTGAAAAGTTTTATGTATTTTAATCTGCTGAGTGTAGCAGCAAATTTAGGACTTGAAAGTCCCTTGTGACTTCCCTGCCTGAAGCATTTATAGAAAGAGATTTTTCTTCCTTTTCCCCTCCCCTTGCATCAACAGTATAATGATTTTTGAGGATCAATATTGTATTCCTGTATTTGAAAGCTTGAACTCGGGCAATTTTATTTCTGTCCAGTGTTTTTCCTCCTTAAGCATGTAGAGCTTATTGAAATTTTAAAAGATATTCAAACTCACATTTCCAAACAGCAAAATCCAAGGTCATTCTCTTTCCTTCCCAGATCCCATTTTCAGTGATAAATTTATCAAAAAATCCTGGTGTTTTAGTTGTATCTAAGAAACAGACTTAGTTTATAATCTGAATACAATGACCCATCTTTCAAGCTCTGTAGACTAATACCAGAAACATGTGTGCTTTTTGCAAGCAAAGCAAAGATTTTCATTCAAACCATAATCATAGCTGTAACTATTACCTACTAATTTTACAGCAGAGTGATTTTTGTAATGAAACATAAAGACACTTCAAGATTTCGAAGTTTGTGTTAATGCTGATAATTGTAGATTAAGCTGGCTGTTAGGTATAATGAGAAAACATAGGATTTTTCCATTTTGTTTTTATTTTTATCTTCATCTTCAGTATGTAAATATAATGTAGCATATCTGTATCGCTGTATCCTTATTTTCTTTATGTTGAAAACAGCACAATGAAAAGATGTCCCGAAACAAACTGTTGGTTCTATTGTTACTTTTCATATACGCTGGTGGAATCCATCCCTGGAAAGAAGAAACTGTAAATGTCACCACTATAAAATATCTACATAGGAATTTGTGAACTTGTTTATTTTCCATGCGAAAATATGTACATACTTAAAGCATTATTCTGTTTATTGTCTTTGAGATTATAGAATTAGTGTTCTTTTTTTCATGTCTTGATATTTTAAATGGGAAAAGAAGATCCTTAGAGAATTGAGGGCCATAATATCCTTCCATTGCATTCTAGCTCTCAAGTAGGAGCTAAATGCTCAGATTTTTTTGAGGGTTTAAGTTAAAACATTATATGGAGACCAAACCCCAATAAGAAGCAATGCAAAGCAAGAAATGATGCTTTTTTACGTCAAGTGCAAAGTGAAAAGCTTTGCTTTGGAAGCTGTCACATATCTTTGCCTATGTCTTACCTAAATACCCAAAGACATGTAGACTTACCCCTGTTATGGGAAGCTCATTAAATCCTATTCTTAGACAGAACACCTGACAGGAAAAGAATCTTCCTCTCACAGCTTCTCCTGGAATTTTCTTTATGTCATGAGCTTTTTCCTCTATGAAGAATAGATGTTTAAAACTTTTCTGGACTTAATTTAGAATTATAACATTAGGCTTTCTTGTCCAGTTAATTTAAAATTGCATTGAAAATGTTATTTCTGCCTCAGATATAATTTAACTGTTACAAGAAAAACTTAGTGTCATGGTATGTTGGTAAAAGGAATGAATAAGTAAAAAAAAAATGGTCTTACTTTGGTAACAATAGTGCTTTTCTGATAACCAGTATCATTGTATCATTTAGATTCAATTTACTTATTTATTTGTGTAATATGTGAGGCTAGTCAGCACTAATGCTGTAGGTAATGTAAATTAATTACTGTAGATCAGCTTATTTTTGATGTTAAGCATCTAGTCCTGGTGCTCTGTACTTCCATATTGTATGTGACAATTTCTTATTTTGAAACATTTCTTCCCCTGTTAAAGTTGTCACCCAGTTGCAACAATTGATGTTGTCATAATGAGATTCTTATTAAAAAAAAAAAAAAGGGAAATTAAACCAGTGGAATCATAAAATCATGGTGGTTTGAATGTTATCTAAGTAAATGTACAGATGTGATGGTTCAGCTTTCATACACGGGGAAATGAAAAGAGAATCACTTTGTGAATTCCTGAGAATGAGTCAGTTTTGTCAGCCTTGGGATGAGCTATAGAAGCCCCGGTCAAAACCTTCCTGAGGGAAATGTTTTTCTGTTGAGAATTCAATTTGTAGCTGAAGAAATCCTTTTGCAAATGGAATTTGCTTTCCTGGAGAAAAAATTAAAGGAAATAAATAGTTGAAACAAAATATTCTGCAGACAAACACATGAAAACTGAAAGCATTTAGTTCAGAAACATTGCATGGCGTTGCAGTTGTTGCCTTGTGCTCCTTACTGGAAAGCAGAAACACTATTTGTGTGTCCCTCCACGTAATGCTTCACGGCCTTGTCAGTCTTATTCGCTAAGCAAGGTGTTGATCTGGGGAACAGCATATAGAACACAGGGACTAGGAGCAGTCTCATTAAAAAGAAGAGTAAGATTATAAATCTGAACCCTCTCTGTCATATAGGATCAACAAAATATTCCAACTGGGCATTTTGGCTAAAATTATATTTTGTATTTTGGCCCCTCTTTTCTCTAAAAAACAAATCTCTTTATTTTGAACATTCCTTAACTCTCTTATTTAATACTAAGTTCACATTTTGTGCATAAGATTTAAGCCCCCAAAGTATATTTTATCTGTTGCCTATGAACTTAATAATCTGGAAAGTTGTGTTTATCCATCTTCTTTATAGAGGTTTTCACCTCTAGTTTATTCACCACTCAGTTTTTTCTATTGCTTCTTCACTCCAGATCAAGACTTGGAGGAGTACAAGTGACACCACAGACTAAATTGTTGAAGTTTAAGAGCTTGGAAGAATTATTAGGTCCTAGTTGTTGTCTGACAACCTAAATAATTATTTTGACATCAAGGCTTGACCCTCTTCTACACTTAGTGGAAAGACTGCACGCTGTTTCAGCATTCTTGTAGCAACTAAGGCAGATTATTTTTCATCTTTCCTTGAGGATATTTATCAGATAGATAGCTTAATGTTGGTACCTTATGATTTCTTGACAGCTGGCCATAAAATCTGATAAATGCTCCTGCCAACAAAACAACATGCGAGTTCCAAAAAAAGTTTGTGATTTTTAATAAGGTAGATAATTTGATTGATGTGTAGTATGCATTCTAATTACAAAAAAAAAAAATGAAGAAGAGGAAATTTGTCACTTCCCCATTCATTATTCCTTAATTAGACTACAACTAATCAGGATTTATGATTGGCTAAAATAACCTCAGATTTAATTTACTGCACTGCCATTACTGACAGATAAAAAGAAATCATGAGTTATATCTAGCTGCCAAGACAGCACAAAAGAACAAGAAAATAAGATGAACCTTGAAATATTGTAAACATGACTCTGTCTGCAGTCTCTGAGATTAGTAATTTATTACAACAAATGAAATGCTTCTCTTGTGAAATGACAGAGTACATTTTTTTCGATATGTAATACTTATGTATATTCTGAGTACCAGAGTAGATCAGTACTGCATGTGAGACAATTGCATTTATTTTGGTTTTGGCTTGTGTAAAAGCATTTTGCATACTTTACTTAACAACAAAATATGTCAAATGGTCCAAATGAGTGGTGATAATGACACAACTCTGACATTGTTACAGCTTCATTGCGGAGCCCAAATGTAGAATGCACACTTTTATTTAGATGGGTTTTTTTCCCTAAGTCAGCTTTATTCTACCAGTCTGGTTTTGCTGTGGTGTCTGTTATGTGCTTCCACTACCTGCATTGCTGTTCTCTGTTTTAATGTGTGTATATCAGGGAAAGAAGATAAGACAAAAAGAGAGAGTGAATTTTCCTTATTGTGTTCTCATTCGTGCTATTTTCTTGCATGACGTCAAATTTACTTGTATCTCCGTGATACACGCATGTGCATATGAAAACTATATGTTTGTTTATGGGAATCTGCTAACTATGCAGGCAAACATACCAGGTGCCTGTGGTGCAAGGGCTGGAAAATTCTGACTAGTCAAAGGTAGTTCTTCTGAAGTACTGTCATTGTTTTGTATGCCCAGTAGAGGAAAAGAGAGAAAGGAAGAAAGATGTCAAAACAGAAGTTAGCACAGTGGTAAGGAGTTAAGGAATACTTTTGAGATGCAAGAAAATAAAGTTTAAATCCCTGTTTGCCTTGGCTTTAACCCAGGTCTCATTTTAAGTAAGTAACTTCACCTCCATATTTTACAGCCTGAGTCTCTCCAAGGAAGTTATTTAAATTTTTATAAAAATATTAAAAGATCATTGGTAGGAACAGGAATTGTAAATTACTCAGTAGCACAGTGGGCGGAATACTTACCCACTCTTTCAGAGGCAAGTTGCGTTTCTGTTCTGAATTGATCCAAGCAGAGGCTTCAAACCTTGGTCTCCCTAAATCTCAGATGACTTACCTTCTGCAATATTAGTCACTCTAAAATTTAGCTTTAGGCTTTTTATAGATGATTCAGTATTGGCTGTGAGGAGTCTTCCTGCTTGAAATCTGAAAAAATGTATAAGGGACAAAAAGTACATTTTAACTACTTCTTCATCCGACTACTTTTTTGGAGTTCTAATCTAAGGTATGTGTTTTGCCTGCGTTTATTTTCTCTCCTATTAGCATAGATCCAAAATGCTTCAAAAATAAAGGCAGACAGAGAGAAACAGTAATATGAAGATCTGTAATCCTGAATTTCATAGTGCAAAAACTCTCAAAGTCCTGGCTACAATAAAACCAAGTCATTGAAAACGCTTATCTCCTTGTAGTACAGCTGCACACAAAAACAGCTGTTGTGACTCACTGTGGGCTCAAGCAACAACCCACAGGGTCATTTTTATCTCCTTTGATTCTATATCTTGTAATTAAGTAGGCGCAGTGCGTAAGATTGAGTCATGTACAGTCAACCATTGGTTCTTACTGCTTCAAATAGCATTTAAAAATGACCAGTTCACTAGGCTGTCATCGACAGCGGATCACTGAAAATGGCAGAAAACTGTGTGATTGTCCCTGTTTCTGCAGTAAGATTCTTTCCTGCCTGCTTTTCCAGGCAGAGCTTGTCTATGATGTGCAGGGCGTCTTTTCTGTGTACGTGTGCACAACTGAGATCTCAGCATCCTGCTAGTGCTGCTGATGTTCTTATTATCCCTTTTTCTTTTTTTTTTTTTTTTTTCTGCTAAGCTTTTATTTATTTTTTTTATTATTATTTTGCTTTTTCTTTTTCTTGCGTATTTCTTTTCTTCCATTAATTTCTACCTCTTCTGGTCTTCCTGTATTTTCCCTTCTCCCATTGGAAAGAGGTAATGTAGTTCAGTAATGCTACTGTATTAGATTTAAGGAACCTTCTGCTTCATGCCAAGAAAGCTGGGTCACATCTGCAGCAAACAATAGTTCTCAAATGCATCAGATACAGAGAAAGGAGCCTGAGGCTTTATAGCACAAAAAGAGCTGGAATATTTTTGTAGTGAACTTCATTTGCATCATGCTTGTACCTTAGTAGACATCTCCCATTTGATTTCATATTTTTTACTTCTGTACTCTGGAGCAATACACAATTGCACCATGGAATTGAGGATGTGAAGATATATACAGTCTTTCTAAATAATTGTCTGCAAAGACATGAAAATATGCATATATTTAGTGGACATCACGATGGACATATATATGATGGATGTATATATTATGGACTGATGTATGAGAAAATTATTCAAAGGAACAAGCTGGAAGCTCCTAGATATAGACAATCAATACTACTGGATTTCTGCAGAAGTTCTGAGAGCATTTTATTGTGCAAAGCTGAATCTTAATTCTGATGATTATTAAAGGATTATGTATTAGAATGGCTTCTTCAGTTCAGAAGAAATACTTTCCTAATTAATTTTTTAGTTATTGAGGCACTTGAATAATTAGGCAACCAGCAAAGAAGAAATGGGACAGCTTATTTAGGCTGAGCCTAGACTCATATGCTTTTTAAAAGGTGCAGAATTATTTTTTTATGTTCATTTACTTCAGGTACCTCCTGTTTGACCTTGGCAAGACTTGCAATGAGGACTTTTACAATATGATTTCAAGGAAAATTGATGCATTTGAAATTTCCACACAGATTCAGACATCTCAGCAATCTTTAAAAAATGCCCAATGTTTTATTTTTTGAAGAATTTAACTTACTTCTGTCAAACACACAGGCTCTGGTTTTATCCTGTTTCTTGGTAACTTTTGAATGCTTTCCAGGTGATGCTGTGTCTCTTGAAAAACTAAAACAATAGCTTTGCAAGTGATGCCATCTGCCTGCATCCTTTGAAACATGTTAACTGAAAACAAGTCGCCTTGGAAAAGGATTAACTCTTTCAGTGCTGACCGTATATGCTGCAGCTGAACCCTTAATACTGTAAAAACCTTGACTGTATCTGAGGCTGAAGAACCACACAGGAGCTCCTCTGTTGTGTCACTGAGACCGTGACTGGCACAGCAGGTGGACTCCAAGGAGGTCTGTGGCCTTCTCAGCCAAGAAAATCTGTACCAAACAGCACATAGCTAACAAATGGTTTCTGTAGGTTGAATGTTTCATTGTTTCTTAGTTTAGGGAGGATTTGCACAGGTGAACAAATAAATGCTGTTTCCTATGTTGCCACATAGGATGGGGCAAGAAAGTTCTAAATCGGGAAGGTGGAGGAGAATCTAGTTATGAACACTTGGCTATGTGAATGGAGACTGCACAGAAGCTAGTTGACAAGTTTAAAATTGCTAATTGAGTGTTCCAGCAGATACTTCAATTAAAATTTTTCCCCAAGGAAAACTATCCTTACTTTACTTTTCCCCAGCTCCTTTTTCTGAATGTGGCTTGGTCATCGTATGGAATACATTAATATTTTGACCTGTATAATACTTTGCTTATAGGCTGACACCTATGGACAATAACTTCAAATGTAAGGCTTTAGTGAAACAAAGAAGGAGAATAATTTTACTGGTGATAGCTTAAAACAAGCTGGAAAGTATTTTTCAAAATATATTTGTCTCTATATTATATATTAAAAGAAATGTGTAAAACTTCATATAATAATTCCACCTGGCATAATTAATTTTGGCATAATTAATCTCACTATTTATCCATATGATGAAAATCAGATTTTGTCCACTTTCAGATTCATCAAAAGGCTGCAGCTGATTAACTTCCTTTCATCTGAGTTCTTTCATAATGGGGTCCCCACGACACCAAACCAAAAAAACCTAAGTGATCAGCTGCCACATACAATTTCTTCCTTTACACTGGCTTTTTCTGAAAATGCATCTCCTTAGCCTGAAGCATAATCCTGAGATGTGCACACAGGGATGATAAAGCTGCAGGACAGGGTGATCAAGCCATATAGATGTAGTGACAAAGAAAATAGGTCCCCTGTGTTCTTTATGTGGCTTGATTTTGTTTAAAGTCTTATTTACACACTGCAGGGGATAAGTAAAGAGTAGAACAATGTAGACAAGGTGTCATGAGCATGGCTGGATACAGATATTACATACACGGTATATATATTAGAAAACTAAAAGAATAGAAAAGCACGGCATTGATAACATTATCAAATGGTTTGCTTACTAGGGATTGCACATTTCATCATATATCTGTATTTTGTAGATCATGTTCTTCCTGAAAAGTGGCATAGCTGGCAGCATCCTAAATCAGAGTTTGTGACAACCTGCAGGTGACAATCTATGTGGAACCTAAGAGTTCTAGGAAGGAGTGGTATCTTGGAGGACTTTGTCATTATATTCATTAATAAAGAAATACACTGCCCTAAAGAGAGCAGATATGTATATTTTATCATTTATTATTGCACAATCTGTGCTGCTGAAAATACAGCAAATTTTTTGTTTCAAGATGTCTTTTTTCTGACTCTTTCCCTGGTTTTTTCTTGTGTAGATGAATTGAAAGAGCATTGTTTTTATCCTCTGAGAGCTAAACAGTATTTTGTTCCAAGTGTTTTTTCAGAAGTTAATGTCTTCCACCAGCTTTAATGAGACCTGACTTAGTGACTTCTTCCAAGTTTTGAGAACATATTTCTTGATACCTTTTTGTACATAAAAGTAAAGTATTTGTTTCCACCTTTCCTTGCTTACTCATGCACTTAATTCTCCCCAAACAAACTTTTTCCCCACGTTAACAGGTTTCGGTTTCCATTTTCCATCCAGTTTATTCATTACATGTTTGATTTAATTAGATCATCTTAACTCTTAAAAAAGCATTATGCCTTACTTCTGTAAGGAATGCACTTAGGATGACCTTCCTTACTCCCTCCTACTTGACTCGCTCCTGTTATATGTGGTAGAGTTATACTCTTTAGAGCACAGTTAGGCTTTCATAGGTCATTAAGTCTGTGTTGCCATGAAAATGTGCAGGTTTTTAAAATAACTTTCTCTAAGAGGCTTTTTATTAGCAGTAGGCAAACTGAAGTTCTGTCTTTGGTACCTGTTGTCATATTTGGTATAATATTCTTCTGTCTACAAGGGGCCAAGTGCTGTGAAAAAGAGGTAGCAGTGAAACAGAGCAGATGGGGTGGCAGCTAGAGAGTAACCAGGAGGGTGCTTCTGAAAGCATAATATTTCAGTCAGCAAATACTGTACCACAGCTATCCTCAAAACAGTGTTTGCCTCAGTGTCCCTCAGAGCTTTACACCTAAAAGGGCAGCAGTGGAATAAAGACAGGCAGAGATGATAATGAACCAACAGCGAAAGTGCTACTTCTACTAAAGTTCCTGTTCCCTCAGCTCACATGGGTGTGTAAGCCTTGCTGAGCAGAAAAAAATGGAAAGAGGAGAAGATTATCATTATTTTATTGTCTTTTGGAATCTTTAATTTGTATTCAAGCTGTCCTAATGGTTAAATTACCTTGCTAGGTTTTTTATAGCTACAATGTTGACAATTTGGATTTTAGTTCTCAGTTATTAGGGAACTTGTTATAGGGAGAACTGAGATGCATTTTACTCCTTTCAACATAATCTCTGCAAAGAAGAGAAACCTCTACATTCACTCAGTGCATTTGTGCAATATCATTTCTCATAAAAAAAGACCAGTTTGATCAAGAAAAAACAGAAAACCAGTTAAAATAAAAACATTTTAAGGCAATTTGCTACAAAACTATTAAGAATTCCTCCTATTTCTGGAGCAGTGCTTTATAAAAATTATCAGGTCAGAAAGCAAATATGCTTAAAAGAAAGTGGTGGCTGCAGACTATCAATATATTAGATACAATCTTTTTCTTACAGTGTAGTTAACTACTACACATCTCTACAAGCAGATGAAATTTTTTGCATGGATTTACACATCCAAGATTGTCTTTTTCACACATTTGAGAGTGCTTAAAATGCAGTTAATTTGCAGCTTAAATATTCAGTTGTTTTTCAGGCTCTGTGTTGTTGATATGGGCTTAGTCTGTTATTTAGCATTTCAGAATTTAGGATTTGTGGATTGCTAAATCAAAGTAATAGAACTGGTACTCAATTGTCCATAGAACGGTGATAGACTTTATACGGTTACTTGGGAAGAGAAGAAGTAAAATATATCTGTCACTGCACTGGGCAGATAAATGTAACCACTGCTCAACGGTATTACAGAATCACAAAAAAATATTTATCTCCAAAAGTCTTTTCTCGCACTACATGCTATTTCTAACTTCATTACATCACCTTACCTGAATTTCAGTTACCTTGAAATACACTACTGCTAAATGACCACTGAAGCTTAGCTCTATTAGAGGTCATGGTTCTGAAAGCTTTTGGATGGCTGAAAACACAACTTTTGATTCCGTACTTGTTTCCATCAGTTTTTCAATAGTGTCACCTGATGGTTTTAAGCAAGTAAGTTTTTGAGTTTGGGCAGAGCAAACGACAGCAAAACCTGTTTAACATCATTCTTACTTTGCATGTAACTGGTTAAAAAATGAAAAATAAAAATCTTCATCAGGCAAGAAAGGCTGTGTTTTACTGAGCTGGCAATTCCCAGCATAAGAAGTTCTCTCTCTTCTTGTGATACATCATCCACTAGCACTACAGTAAAGCCCGTAATCTGCAAAGCAGGGAAAGAGGACATATAAAGAGTTTTTTAGCTCAGTTTAAACCTGTCTTCTCTACAGAAATAACAAAGGTGAAATATGATGTCTATGTACACTTTCATTAAGATCTTAAAACACCTGAATGCCCGTGTCTCAGAGTTACACCTCTCGCTTCCCTTGGTTCTCCTTAGAAAGGTGCTCAAGAAGAGGAATAATAACCCTACAAAACTGTCTAAAACAGTTGGCATACAATTTTTCATACAGGAACACGTCTCTATATACTGATACCCACACACCCATTGCCTAGGTGCAAAGGAATTTCAAGTGGCAGCTAGTACCTGGTATGTTCATTTATCAATCCTAGTCTGCTGGGCTTTGGCTCATTAAATGTGTAACTTTGAAATCGGTTGCTACTGAAACTGCTACTGCTTTTACATAAACATCTCCGAATCACACCTTTTTCTGTGTACACATTTGTGATACCCAAACTCTGAGAACTCCCTTGATATCAATGCAAATTTGTCAGTAGTATTTTCAGTTTCTTGTATTTTCCGTTGACCTATTCTGTAGAAATTTCCCTCAGCTTTTTCTTCAAATTAAGCAATCTTTTTCCTGCTTTCCCAAAGATCTCTCAGTTTCTGAACTACATATAGCTGCACTTCCTAATTTTTGATATGATATATATTATCCAAGATATACTCGTGTATATGTATGTATATGTATGGGACAGGGACCAAGTGACCTGGGAGACCTTAGAGAAAGAGAAACTAAGGAGTGTTTATCCAGTAATGAGTAAGAAAATGGGCAAGGAAAGCAGAACAAATTGTTTCTTCAACTGAAGAAATTATTAAAGACGGTTTGGGGGCAACTACGCTAAGTTTTCACTGTCACAGATTCTTGGCAGTAGCTGTCCTAGTTTCAAGCAGCATGAAGTGTCTGAACTTATAGCTGGTGTGAAATTGTGCTCTGGTATCAGCAAACAGAAATATTGACTTAAGATCTTTCCTGATTGCTTCAAAATCTGGAGCTCTGAAAGAGATGTTTAAGTATCTAATTTTAGGCAGTCTGATTTGAAACTGGACCTATTATTTGTATATGTTTTGAAGACTAGCTGACAGTTTATCTCACTACTTTAAATCTCCAGCATTTCAGACAGTTTCACGCTGCTAGAAGGTATGATATTTGAAAGGCACTTTACTGTGTAGCAAAGCATTCATTCTTACTTCAATGAAAGCTGCAATAAATTTGATGGAAGTAAACAGATTTGAAATGTAATAGAGTGACAGTTCACTAGTTATATCTGAAATATCTGACCATGAGCAGTCTAAATTTCAAACCAGTTTTTCAGTGTCACTGAATGTATTTGGGTTTTAGCTGAAGGGCAACTAAATGGTTCCATTTTCTGCTCAGATCAAAATCTATTATTTTCTGGTATGGTAAGGACCAGCATAAAAGTCAGTACTAAATTAATTTTCAGATAAACAGCAATAACACCAGTGAATGTTATTGACTTATATTAAAAATTGATAATAATTGTCTCTTCAACTACAACGTTCAAGAGTAGAAACCATCAAAATGGGTGTTTTCAGTTTTAATAAATATACCAACATTGAGGCTACGAGAGCATGAATAAACTTGGAGTATTTTGGGAAACAGAGGAGAACTTGCAGCTCACAAAGATCAGTCATATTGCAAAGGTTTGAAGATTCATGTTAGATACTGGAATTTCAATCAAATACTTTTATAGTAAAGATAAATTCAGCTATAATTTTAAAACTCTAGTAAATTATCTATATTTTTTCAAAATTATAGCTTTCCAAAAACATCCATATTTTGAAATTGTTTCAAGAAAGGGGTCAAGCTGACAGGTGTTTTTACGGTTTTCTTGTTTTTTCAAAAATTTAGCTTTTTTTGTGCAAATGTAAGTAAAACATAATTGACACCCACTTTTAACAGCTGGGATTTTGTGTCTGTAAGACTTCTATTATAAAGGGTGATGATACCAAATTTTGAAGTGGACTTTTCAGTAGCCTTTGAACAAGTGATGCATTACACAGGTGAGCAGGTTGCTCAAATAAATTACCTTACTTGCTGATTTGGTCTAGCAAAAGCCTTGTTAGCTGTCCTAAATTCTTACACTTAGATTGCTTTATAATGAAGTAATTGAAGAGAGGTGTGTACACCTCAACAGTGAATTGAACCAAAGATTTTTATGTAACTCCACAACGAATTGCAGAGTTGAGGTTGATGTAATATTGCAAACAAAGCTCTTTAGTGGAGTGTTATGTACTAACTCTCTAATTGCATATATAAATATTTTTTTAAAAGGAGTCATCTTTTTAAGAAAAAGCAATGACATTTAAGAAGAATCCTATAAATGTCAAGGCAAAGGCAGTCTTGAGGAAACATTAATCTCCTCTTAGTTGTTGCAGTCACAAATGAAATTACCAGAATGGCAAATAATTAAAATGAGCTGATTGGTTTAATGGATGTTTAAAGTGTGAATAGTATCATAAGTTTTGGCAGAGTGGCTGAACTGAGAAGTTATTTTGATTAGAAAAACACAGTGGCATGGCCAAAATCCTTTTCTTGCGTGCTTATGAAGTTCTTTCTTTCTGTATGTGCATAACAAAATCTTTATTCTGGCCTAAAATGCTTCTGATAAGACTACATAGCAGGTCAGAAAATGCTGGTACGGCTTGGGTT
>VZTE01003054.1:463981-486598 GCA_013397775.1 Eulacestoma nigropectus | reverse complement strand
TTCAACAGGGATTTTCTCAGGAACCATTGTCAGCTTTAGCATAGCCTACAAGTGTTACAGTACAGGCTGTGTGTGGATGTCTGTGAGAACAGAGTCATATGCAGGAACCAAAATGTTCACCTCTGATACACAAATCACAGGTTGAAATCTCAGTTCCCGTTGGCAGAACAGGGAATTTGATTTGCATTAAAGTCCTGAAATAGAAGACTTGCAAGGGAGAAATGCAAACATCATAAAAACAGAGAGCATTTCTTTACAAGAGGTGGTATGTAATTATTTCTAAAAAGTGGAAGGGCATCAAATATTAAAAATACACTTACTACCAAACTCTGTGGTCGCACACCTTATAGTGTATAAAGTAAACAAATTAAATGCTCTAGGTAAATAAACATTCACATGTATCTTCTGTGGCCCAGGTGACTGGCCTAACCACTGTGCCCTTAGCCATACAAGGACAAGGAAACACTGTATTGTATTTCTGGGAGAAAGCAAGTGTGACTGTAGAACATCCTGCCTGTCGTTTGTGTTGAGCAATGGAAGGAAACAAATGGCAGCTCTACGTGCTTAGATATGTCTGTAGGTCTTTTGTGGTCCTGAAGCAAAATATTTTGAATAAAAATTCCTTGGATCCAATGAATTTTTTATCCTTCTTCCCTAACATTATCAAAACCATTTTCTATTTCATTCTAAAATTATTCTAAAATCTTACAATTCCTATGAAACCTCCTGTATTTTTGTCAGTTGTACTCAAGAATTTCTATTTATCTCCTCCAAGTATTGATGTGAAACAGTTGTTCCAGATTCAAATAATTTTCCTGTATATAAAAAAAATAGGAAAATAAATGGAAAAAAACCAGTTAAAACTGCTTTTTGTCTGATCTTAGTTATCAGTGGGTTGCAGATCTGTGCCAAATCCCATTGAATTCGATGCAGTGACCTACTTAAAGATGCCATTACGGCATATTCGGACATAAATTTTTAAAACAGAAGAAAACTTACACAAATATTTAAGTAAATATATGAATACACTTGGCAAATCCAAAAAAAAAAAAAAACAACTCCTTCATAATTGGTAAAAAAATATAACCCAAGAAGAAATTTCCAATAATTTCTCTATGTACAATCTTACTCATCCAATGGACCTTGTTTAATTACTGCTTTAATAATAAAGCTACATCTGGTTTTAATTTTTTACTCTTGTGTACTTTGGGACAGTCAATAATTCTACATCTGTATTAGCTGTCTAACATATTTGTGAGAATAAAAGAACCTATTGAGTGCTTGGACAAAAACTAGTGTTTGCCATTTTGTCGACCTGTTTACATCTGGAAGATTGAGTCAGTTTTTTCACTTTTGCTATTTACTGCTAGTAGTCTTTGATGGGTACATAAATCAGGTGACACTGTTTCAGCTTCCTAATTAGGGAATTGATGATAGTTAAGGGGAAAAGATAGTAAAAAAAAAAAAAAAATCAGTGAATTCTTTAGTTTGCATATGTATGCACTTATTATTCATATGTCTTTGGTGGGAACTACTGTCAGTGCTCATGCATTTCATGCAGAATTATTGTAAATAAGATTACAGAGAAAGGAAAACAAATAATATCCTGTTGTGTGTGACAAGTTTTTTAAGCAGGAATTTTCCGTCTGATTTTCTTTTATGGAAGAAAATGTCTCAAAAATTACTACTAGGAAAACCTCACATCTGTCTCAGGAGAGGCCTGATGCACAAATTGTTGAAGGGTGGGATGATGTTATTGGGGAAAAACAGTAGATGTTTGCCATGATCTTCCCGTCTTCCCCCAGGCACATTTTGTTGATCGCTGGAGGAGACAGTACGCTGACATAGGTGGATATTTCATCTGACCCGACTATGTTATCCAAAGCGACTGTTTCCACCATTTCCCAGTCCTCTTACAAGGAAGCTGCTGACCTATATTATTCCAACAACCCATCCTTTGTACACACCTCAGCATATCAGTGACCTTCTCCAAAACTTCTCATGCTTGGATGCTTTCATGAGATTGATTTAGAAATCCCTCATGAATGAGATATGCTATAACATCACAAGAACCTGGAAAATAGACAAATCTTTTGGAATAAAGTATGAATAAAGTTAAAACTGACCTAAAAAGTAAAATTCATCTTAATGCAAAACCAAATTCAAACAAAAATTAGAAATATTTAATGGAAAAAATTATAATTAAAACTCCTGTTTTTCCGGGTGCAGAAAAAATTTTGAGTTGGTATTGGTTTTCTCTTATGGTAGCTTGGATCATTATCACTGGCAGCATTTTGGCTTGAATGAAGATGGGAAACTGCAAACTACTTAGCAGCTTGTTCCTCAAGCCTTCTGACAGTAATTTCTCCTCCAACAAATATTGTGGCAAAGGTAGAGCTTTGGGGCTTTATGTTCAACCAGTCCAAATCAACATGCCAATCCTGTGTGATATCTGAAATTCACAAAGATTATCCTAAGAAAACAAACTGTTGAATGTTTATTGGGACTACCACAAGAAGCATTTGGAAGTATTTTAACTTGTTGGGTTGGCTCTTTGTCTGTCTTCATTTTTATATGGACTGTTTCTTCTTTGTGCACCATCATAAATCATCTGTTTGAACTGGGTTTGTTAAGTTCTCATAATTTTTTTATTATTTTGAAATAATACATAACACGTAAAAAATGTTGCTCTTGCCACTAATTACCTCCTCATTAACCAGAATTGGAGATGGAATGCACTGAAATGTTTCAATGTTAATGATGTTCAGAGTGTGGTTTTAGTAATAAGAGATTAATCATCAATTTTTGTCCAACTACTCAGATACATGCCACTGATAATGCCCATGGATTAAGCTGGCAGTACTCTTAATTCGTCCTTAGATATGTGTTGCGCAGTACAATTTACATATTTTCAAATGCTGCAAATCTTCCCTATTGAAATAAAAATAAGTTTTAGTGTCTACTAACAAAAGACACTAAAGGTAACAAAAATGTAGAAGAACTGGAAATAAATAGTATGAAAATCCCTTTTTAGAGTAAAGGAGTTTTTACTTTTAAAACCCAAGAAAGGCATTTTTAAAGTTAGGATTAACTTGTGCATGATTATCTCAATACATTTCATTGGCAATACAATAAAAAATAAGTTAAATTTTCAGATATTTATTACTTTAATTTTGTTTACTTCCTTGCTTACAAATGTATGTGCCTTTCCTCTCTTCCTTCCCTTTAATGGCATCTGGATCGTAGGTATTCCATAGATCATGGCTGAGGTATAATGATCTCGAATAGGGTTATAAGACTATTTTGAACTAGAAAAAAACCTATTAGTAAGATACTTACACATTTGCAGTTCTAGCCACACATGAAGTATATATGTCCTGCTATGGGAAGACATGAAAGTTGCATTAAAGAAGCATTTCTTCTTTGGTCTTAGTATTTTCTTAATCTAGTAGTATTTTTTTAGACTTTGACATTCACTTGAGGGACTACACCTTATGAAACTACTATACCTTATATCCAAGACCAGGTTAAACCTGGTCTAGTGGGAGATGTCTCTGCCCATGGCGGGAGAGTTTGGGACTAGATGATCTTTAAGGTCCCTTCCAACCCCTTAGCATTCTATTATTCTATGCTTCTGTGAAATTAAACTTTATTTTGTACGGACTTCACATGAAGTGCAACAAATGCAGATTATAGTGGAAATGTAGTATCAGAGGTCACTAAGGAAGTTTTTCTGCAACTATTTTGAACATAAGATTGACAAAGGTATTTGTAGACATCTAGACAGGGAAAAACTGTAAGGAACAGTAACTTTTTTCTTTCTTTTTTTTTGACCCTAAAATGAAAATTAAATCTAATCATGTCCCCTCAATACTAGATTATGCACTAAGCATTTATAATAGTATCTAAAGAAATTATACATAATGTGAACTTATATTAAAGGACCAAAAAATGAAGTATATTCTGAATTAATCACTTAAAACTGTATCATGGAAGCACTACTAGACAGCGATATGTTCTGTATAGATCAGCTGATAAAAACCAAATAAAACTGATTCCAATTGTCTATATGTGTATCACTTTTTTCCCCCTAAGGATTCTGGGAAAACCATCATAAGATCCTTGAGAGTAGTACTTGTTTAGTGTTTTCAGCAGGCAAGTTACTTGTTCCAAATGTTCATCAAAGATAAGATATGACTAAAAAATTAAGGCTGTGTAAGTATCAGGATAATCAAAGTAATACTTTTTTTTTTTTTTCCTTTGGGATTAAATTTATCTGGAAGGATTATTTTGCTATCTTCCTAATTCTTTCTCTGCTAACTGTGAAAAACTGACATGTGGACATTCATTTGCTAACTTAGATCTGCATTTTCCAGTTTGATTTAGGATATAGTATTTTTTTAACGAAATCTCCTGAGAAGCAGTATATCTTTTTCATTTTTAGACATAGAGATAATAGAATTTCTTTTCAGAAAAGAAAGACTTGTTTTAAATTTTTTTGGTTTCTGAGGGCTACTTGGTTAGAATTCTATATTTTTCACTCATTTCGTCTCCCCCCCTCCATTAAAATTTACTGGTTTTATATGTTCTTGGATAATTTTCTGCCTAGAATATATTCTGTAAATGATAATGTTGGAAGGCCACAAAGATATTCTTTTATCATGTAATACTCTTCCTGGTAACTGTATCTTATTTTTTTTCTATTTTAATCATTGTCTTCTCCAGTGACAGTCTCCATTTTAATGTACAGTTCATGCTTGTCTTCACATGTAGAGTATGCTGAATCTTTTGATAGGAGTATTAAACTACAGGTATGTCAAATAAATTAATTTATGCTATCTTATTAAAACGGGGTTTTTTGTGGGAGGTGGGTGAAGGTATGAATTAATTCTGTTCCAAAAAGTTCCTGAGTCCCTCATAAATCTGTGAGGAAGGCAGGTTCTCATGTATCTTAAATCACCAAAACCTGTAGAATCTGGTTCTGTCTTAAATGACAAAAAGCTATAGAATCTGTCTCATTCTCTGTCCAACCTTTCAAAAACTAGATGGAGAGAGACATTTTTTTTTTTTTTTTTTTTTTTTTTTTTTTAACAACTTGCAGCACAATCATTGCAATAGAAACATGGAGTGTGAGATGCTGGTAAAATAGCTGGCAGATTTCAGAAATCCTTACCACTCTGCTGATTGTGTTAATCAGCAAAATATCTGCCTTTTAGTGATTATTAAAATCTCAAGCATTTTTTCCTGGAATGGAGTGACTATTATTTGTATTTTTTCAGTCATCTTCTTTGTTTTCTTCCAGTTATTTAAATGTTTTAAAAAACCTCCACATTGTCCAGAAATGGCACCTTAGTGTCTTCTCTTTTCTATAATTATTCTGAGGTATTTATACCAAATATACTAAGTTCATTTTCTTCTCTTCACTTCCTTACTCTTACCAAATACCAGTCATGAGTAGTACAGCTGGTTTCACTAGTATCTTTCACCAATATTCACGAAGCTAACATTTATGTATTCTCATTTGCTTACGCTCACCTGTGTGTCTGTGAGGAAGAAGTATATTCATACAGTCTAGACAAGAGCTTTGTAGTAAAATTAATTCTGCATTCAGCTGGGTCTTCCTTTAGGAAGGAGCGTTCCACAGGCAATGGTGCAGCACAGTAGCTCTTTAGGATAGGAAAGATCAGTTTCTGCCTCAGCTGAGATTTTCAGAGAGCCTTCAGTAGAAAGCCTGATGAAAAAGGATTAAATAAGAGAAAACTTCCAGCACAAATCAAAATCAGCCTCGGGCTGGGCAAAACCTTGAGATGGTGTGCTAACAAATACTATCTCTTCCTACCTGGTACTTGCTAATACACCAGTGCAGAGACAGGAATTCTCAGAAAGTAGTGTGTAGAAGGAAACCTACTCCCCAGTGCTGCAACGCCTCAGAAATAAGAGGGGGGTCTTCCACTGGCTATTGATCCCAGCATACCACAGCACACCATATTGATACCACAGCATGGCAGTGGCATAACCTCAGGGGCAGTGGGGAGGTAGCTAAGAAACCCTTTACGATTACAGCGAACATATTTTTAGACATGAAGGACAGAAGGAGCTATTCAATTGGCTGATCTGATCTGAGTTCGTAAGCAAACTGGAATGAAGGACTTCCTCAGATTAATTATTATTTCCAATCAGGCATCATTCTTCATTTACAAATTCCTGGTTTGGATAGTTCTCTTCAGTGCTTGGCCAGTGGATCCAATGACTAATTACTGCCATCATGGAAACCAGCATGTGCTTTATTAGCAGGATACATTCAGCTAACATTAGCTTACCGATATATGTTGGTTTTTTGTTGTTTGGGGTTTTTTTCATATTTTGATAATTTTACCTGGTAGAATGCATATTCTTTCATTGTTAAATGGAGAACAGAAAGTTGTAAGGATATCAGAGACTCAAGTCAGCAGTAAAATAAAGCAGTAAGATAAGAAAATCTGTTCCAGTAGAATATAAAATACTATGTGTGGTAACATTTTTTTAAGATTATTTCCTCTATGAATCTCCTTAATTCTATGCACATTTTAACACTGCAGCTATAAAGAGGCCAGTATTAGCTAAATTTATAAGGTATTTTAATGGGAGGGGTAAAGGAGGGTTAAATGACTATGTAAAATGATTGAAAATCAAAATGAAATTGGAAAACCGAAATAGATTAACAGATTTTGTTTTGGATTTGGGGAATATAATTTTAGTTGCATCTTGTCCTTGACTGCCATAGACTAGAACAGTCAAAATAGAACACGTAAAGATGACATTTTTAAAGAAGCTAAACCAAGAGCATTGGAGCATTGCTTCCCCCTTCCCATTCTCCAGAAACATAGGATAGAGTGTCTTAATATTGGCTGGTACTTAGGAATAGAAACAACATATATATTAGAAACTGTCAGGCTGTGAAGTTACATCTCACATGAAAATCATCTTAGAGTTTGTAAAATATTAACAATATTTATTTTCTTATCAAATGTGACTTATAGCCTTACATAAATCAGGGATGTTATAAAATCAAACCCAGGAAATACTGTGTCAAGCATAAAATTAAATTATTGGAATTTTTTTTTTTAATTCATTATTTTTTGTTTTACCAAATATAAAATTCATCCTCTTTTCTGAAGTTGAACTTAACTGCTCAATAGTCATTTCCCATATAGGTCATCAGTACTTTGTACTGCTGCATTATTCTCTTAGTCTTCCCTCCCCAATCTCCCCAGTTAGTTACAGAGTCATTTTTCTGCATATGAAGTCACATGTAAACTCTCTGCTGCTGCCCTCTGTCTAAGCTTTCTGTAATCTTAAATTCATAAAATCCTCAGTGACAGTGCTTTGCTTTGCTTTGCTTTGCAGCTAGAGCATCTGGCATATCCAAGTGGCCTCATGCATAAGCCAGGGACAGAAGACACTCACTCTAGTCTCTCTTTCTTTCAAGCTTTGGTATTGATACAGCCCTGGTTATTATGGTTCAATCTGTTTATACACTCTAATGAATTAATACAAAATTTGTTTGAGATACAGAGAATGTACTGCTGTTCACATTTTATGGGTGGGTGTTGAAGCACAACAAAAAACCTGTGAAGCTTTTTGAAAAAGAATGAGTTGTTTTTTCTTTTGCTTTTTATGACTTTCAACACTTAGGTCTCTGAAGTCAAGATTCAAATGAAACACTACTAATTCAAATTGATCCTTAATTACTGTCTGGGAAGTTGTGTAACAGATAAATGGATGTGGCTGGTGGCCCCATCTGGTTTGGTAAAAGCTTGTAGTCTTGATTACTTGAGCTGTGTCCTCATCACCTCATATGCCTCAGTCACTCTCTGTCTGGAAGGAAATGTGAGTCATCAGTAGACAGAACTTCCTATCTGGCAAGAGCTGCCCTGACTTTAAATAATGGCTTTCCAGGCTGTGTGTTTCCTTATGGACACCTCTCTTTTATTTCGACCTTCATCTTCTTGATGGACTGATATCTGACTCTTTAATGGTGCACTGGACCTTAGCCAAATTGCCAGATTTTCTTTTCCCTATTTCCTTTCTAAATTTTTTTTTTTCATTTTTGTCTAACTAATAAAAGCAGTAGAATTTGAGTGAAATTTTGCCTATTAGCAAAATTAGCACAGATGACTTAAGGAGATGTTTAACACTGTTAAAGAGATGTTTTACTTAGTCTCTTAAATTTTGCAAAATTGAGCATTGAAATACCTAAAAAAATCTGGGAGTGTGTATCTTTCCCAAGATCAAATAGGAGTGTTTTGTCATATTTCAAATTTGCCACCAAGATTTTGTCTTTTTCCCGTTTTATGGATCAATACCTGGAACGCTGTATGTGGAATCAAAACTACCAGTGTATGCATTTGTTTTTCATTGCAAGAAAAGAATTCTTACAAGATGGGGTACTGAAAACAAATTACCTCTCTCACCAAACACAGATGTTTTGAGCCCTTGATGAAGTTCTGAAATGTAAGTCTATATTTTCTCCTCAATTTCACACTCCAGTTTTCCTAACACTACCTCTTAAGAGTGAATTAGGGTGAATTGCAAAGAATTTAATAAAAAATAGTGTGGTAATGTGAATATATATATATAAGTTTTGTCAAAAATACTTCTGCTGTAAGAATCTTATTCTTTAGCACACCTTACATATCCTCTTTGATGTAAAAAGAAAAAAAGAAAATTTGAAGTTGTTCTAGATTGAAAGGCAAATCTTAAGTTTTTGATGTTTCTTGTTTTGAAGAAAATAAAGCAAAATGTGCGCCCAGGATTTGTGTTAATTACTTTATTTGGTTACATTATAACTGGTTAGTTTTTAATTTATGTGAATTCACTAATTAATCCTAAAACTGAAGAACTTTCATGGGGGAAAATCTTTCAAAAAAGGATCTGCATTATAGAGATCCTTTTATATGCTCAGCTTATCCTTACACAATACTAAGTACTCACTTTTATTTTGATATACGAGATCTGACTTTCATTCTGTCCATAATTAATTTCTAGCAAGAATAAGAGAGGGTAAAAAAATATTTATTTGAGTGCCTGATGAAGGAAACCTGCATATCTGTTTGCAATAGGCAGAACCCAGAATGAAATGATTGCTAGAGTTACATGGTGAGATGGAGAGATGAGAGAGTCCTGTGTGTGTTGTAGGGAAAGAATGAAAGTTGCCATGGTTAAAGACTTGTAGCCCACTTCCCTCTAAGCCTGAGGATCGCGTTCTTATTTTCAGTGATAACAAGGGTTCAAATGTATTCAGTTTCTTTTCGTGACTCTTACTCTACTTGTGAGAGAGCTCTCAAAATAGGATTTTTAATGTTCTAGCCCAATCTTTGGAGTTAAGCCAACAGTCTTCTTAAATTATCAAATAATGCAAAGAATTATCAGATTCATACATAATTTATAGAGTATATTATTAGTTTAGCCAGACATATCTGTTTTCCTGTAGAGGTTAACCTATCTTTTATATGAATTAAATTTTATTTCATATTAATAATATTTTTTGTTTTTACATAGGGGCTTATTTATTCAATATAAAGGCAATTATCAGAGCTGTTGAAGGAAATATTAAGGGCCTATTTGGTATGTTTAGGAAAAAATAAAAAATTCAGATTGTTCTGAATTTCAATCAATTTCAATGCCTTGCATTTGATGGAGTTAATATAAACAAAAAATTGTAATGTTATGTTTCATACTCACGTAGTATCTCTCTTCTTGCATTTCAATGATTTGTCCTTTTTCAAGCTGCTGGATGAGAACTCAAATTCTGCTAGAGGTCAGCCTGGTGCACAAGATACCAGTAGATAAGGCAGATGGATATATCTTACCTGAAACGAGGCATTATCTTTCCTGTTCTTGTGTGTATATTTATCTCCACAGACATTATAGCTACTGGTAACAGCAATGAATCTTTTCATAGAAATCATCTAGCTGAGAAAAAAAGAGAGAGGAGCCAGAAAAAACAGTGCCCCTACACCCAGAAATCTGCTTATATAATTTATGTCAGCAAAACCGTTTGGGCATTTAAGAATCTGCTGCTCATTTGAAACAATCACTTAAGAGTTTGCTGAATTTAGACTTCCCAAATGGTGAGTAAAACAAATCTTACCTATGGCCTTTCACTTAGTTTTAGAAAGTTTTACCATTAGGAATCATTTCTGTGGAGGGTAATAATGGCAGTAAGATGCTAATGTCTGTAGGACCATTACTGTCTTGTAGAATTGGCAGAATTGTGGGTTTCTGAATGGGAAAAAAAAAGCATCACTTATATGTATGCAAGAGCACAGAAGAGGGAACAGTACCAGATGCAATTTTGAGAAATGAGATTTGCATAAGGTCTTGGTTCACAATGTTTGCAGATGTTGTGGCAAGGGAAAAATAAATTATTTAGATGTGTCAAGGTGAGGAGAGGACCTACATTTATATCAGAATACTTGTCATAGAGGACAGAGAACCCAGCAAGGGAAAAGAAAGAAGTGCCTTTTCAATGCAAGAGAGTCAAGTATGAAAAAGTACAATATTGACTAAGGAGGGAAAAGGCACTGAAAAGAAGATGCTTTTGAGTGAGTGGGAAACAACTATAAAAATACAGAATCTAAAAAGTATAAGGGTTTTCGAAATTTATGATAGCAAATTGAAATTATAATATGTGATACTATGAAGAGCAAACAGGAATCTAATATGATGTTGAATTCAGTAGCAGAGTTAAAATACCAAGAAAAGAAATACAAGAGAATTCTGAAAATTGAAATCATTGAATGAATACTATTAGTACTACTGTTGCTACTTAAGGTAAATTAATTTAAAAATTCCTCCAAATCGTAAATATCACTTACTAATTTTGAAAGCAAGGTATCTGAAACACCAGCAGAATAAATAATAGAATTATTATTAGAATAATAATAGAATTGTAAATTCTTATTAGAATTCTAATTCTTATTAGAATAAGAATAGAATTGTAAATAGAATAGCCTTTAAAATGGAAACTGATCAGAAAATGACAAAACCAATTCAGGATGGTAACATTGCTCTGTTAGACTGCAGTGATTAAGACTGTGTTAGCTATTGAGGTTTCACCCACTTAACGCTTTGTCCTTTCTCGAGGACACAATAGTATAATTTCATGATCTCAGAGTGCTGATTACTGGACTGATTAAAATTAGCCAGGATAATCACGACTGAGACTTGTACTTGTTTAGCCTCGTATTGAGAACCTGTAAGGGTTCTCCAGAAGGAGAATCTGAACTCAGTCTCTGTGTGGTGCAAGACTGTGAAAGCATTTGGGATGTGCTCAGGCTGCAGCTGGCAGCTTGATGCTGACTTTCAGTTTCCAGTCCTGAGTTATAGGTTTTATACACCTCTACCTAAACTAGGTATAACTTATAGAATTGTAGAATATGCTGAGTTGGAAGGGACACACAAGGATCATTAAAGTCCAACTCCTGGCCCTGCAAAGGATACCCCAACAGTCACAGTCTGTGCCTGAGCGCACTGCGCAAATGCTTCTTGAATTCTTGTCAGACTTCATAATGTGACCGCTTCCCTGAGGAGCCTGTTCCAGCACCCAAACACCCCCCTGGGTTAAAAACCTTGTCTTGATACCCAACCTAAACCTCCCCTGAGTCAGCTTCATGCTATTTCTTTGGGTATTGTCATGAGTGAAGAGATCAGTGTCTTCCTCTCCTCTTCCCCTCAACAAGAAAGTTGCAAACTGCAATGAGGGCTCCCCTCAGTCTCCTCCAGGCTGAACAGACCAAGTGCACTCGGCCACTCCTCATACAACTTCCCCTCCAGACCTTTCACCATCCTTGTGGCCCTCCTTTGGATGCTTTCTAATAGTTGAATGTTTTTCTTATACTGTAGCACCCAAAACTGTCCCCAGCACTTGAGGTGAGGCCGCCCCAGTGCAGAGCAGAGCAGGACAATCCCCTCCCTTGCCCGGCTGGCGATGCTGTGCCTGATGCCCCTCAGGACAGGGCTGGCCCTCCTGGCTGCCAGGGCACTGCTGACTTATGTTCAACTTGCCACTGACCAGGACCCCCAAGTACGTTTCCATGGCACTGCTTTCCAGCCTCTCATTCTCCAGTCTATACACACAACCAGGGTTGTCCCATCCCAGGTGCAGGATATGGAACTTGCCCTTGTTAAACTTCATACAGTTGGTGATTGCCCATCACTGCAATTTGTCGAGCTCTCTCTGCAGGGCCTCTGCCTCAAGGGAGGCTCTGTGTTTGATCACCTCAATAATTGCAGAAATACAGTAAATATTCAAATGCAAGTTTGAACCCATATAATTTGAGTAATTAAAAATGGTGTTCTTACATATTCATGCATGATGTGATTTTCAACTGAGATGAGATTAGTCATTTTACAAGTGAAATACTTGTCCCATTGAAAAGAATGGACAGAATGAAGGACAATAAATTTTAACAAAAGAATGGGAAGTAAGATATTGAAATATTAAAATTTTCTAGCCAAGAACTGCATAATATTTCAGATTCATCTCAGTTTCCTATCCCTTTTAACTAAGAAGAAATGTATACTGACAGAAGAAAAGATTCATAGGTTAGCCTGGAGCAAAATGTTCTAATTTTTCTGAATCTTCCACTGCATTTGAGAAGACGGCCAGTACTATGGTTTATATTTTTCTGACATCTCTGTTTTTCTCTTTTGCCTAAAGCAGAGTGAAAGTGTAGGCAAGAAGGAACTGTAGAACCCTTTCAAAAAATGCTGAAGGCCTGCTGCTGCTCAAAGTGGAATTTTTCAAAGGACAATTAAGAGTTTCTGACTCCTAGCTATAATCTTATTTAAATTTGAATCAAAATTTAACCTAGAAGTTTTGACTCATGTCTTTTAAGGGTGGGAGAGCTCTACTTAGTGGAGTGAAATGGACTTCCACTTTTTTAAAATATTAAAGTTTCACCTAGATAAAAGTAGCTGCATTAATTCCTGTATAAACAAGTCAGTTATACAATATTATTGACACATAGGAGCATTCAGAAATGCGCTGATAATCCTTACATCATGATTCACAGCATTTCACATAATTTTTTCTTTACAGAATAGCTGTTTTCTTTCTTTAAAAAGATGTCAAATATTTTAACTGAGCTATGTGAATGAAGCAGATGTAGCGAGAGGATACAAAAGAGTATTACAAAGAAATAATTATAAATTAAAAAAAAGATTATTTTTTAATTATTGTGGTTAGGAGTTGTACATTTTTGGCATTTCAGACTGGTGTCAAAATGTATTTCAATGTTTGCAAGGATGGGTGTGGGGAAAATACTTCACATCTAGTTTCTAAAGGAGATTAAAATCTCTTTGCATACAAAAAAACCTGACACAAAACTTGTTTAAAAAAACCAGTAACAGTGTAATCTTATGTTCAGTTTCCTTCCTTCCAATCAAAGAACCTCGTGAATTGCACTATGACGCGTTCAATCAACTAACATGAACTCTATGTGGAAATGATATGATTTTTCAGCATTTGAGATAGTCTGTCAAAAGGGATTGGAGCTTTAAATTAAGAGATGCAATATTTATTACAAGTGGAATTTTGTCTGAGGTATTCTGGTTTATTAATCAGAAGAAGTACCCTGCAAGCTTTTCTGGACAGAATTGATAAAAATTTTTTTGAAGAGTGTTATTTGCTTCAACATGGTGCTTCCCCCACACTCAGCTGTGGGAAGTGCAGTACAGTTTACAAGATATTCTTTCAGCTGAATTACCAGTGCAATTTGCTGGATGTTCCAGGGATTCTTCCCTCATTCAAGCGTTTCCTCATCTGGAGTTCTTTATTTTTTTACTAGGATAAAAGGATATGACTACAAGGCAAGACAAAATAAACATATTGATCCAGGAAGCACTGGCTTTAGGCCCAGTACTTTAGGTATACATGTTCAGTGAAATTGCAAACACCTGAGACACAGGTGTAATTTCAATATGTACTTTATTACATAAATTTCAATATGTGTAATTTCAATATGTACTTTATTACTAAGTGGCAATACTCAGTATATTCAGCTTCTGTGAATAGCAGTTATAAAAATTTTGCCGATTTCTGAAAAATTGAATATACAAATGGTTTTGCTTTAGTACTGATGATTATCATTTGTTTATTATGTTCTATTCCAGGAACTAGATGTATTTCATTTATTCTATTTGTTTTCAAAATGAAGATAATTTGCAAGACTATTATCTGACTGCATGACAGAAAAAGCTTGACAGAACTAGTCAGGCTACATTCTATCTAAGCGTGTGCATATATACATATAGGCATAATTTACACGCATATTTGTGTGTAGTATGTAAATTTGGTTATAGATACATACAATACATATATTACATATGTATCTTCAAGTGCAATAACTGTAGATGAGTGAACTGAGCAATAAAGGCTATTTCTCTAAAAAGCGTTGATGTTTAGATATTAAAGTAGCTTTCTGGTGCTAAATTATTATAATATTCCAAATTTTCAAAAAGGCTTGTTCTTTTCTCCAAAGTGATGTGCCAGTTTCCTACCTTAGGTAAAATTTATAGCCAAGAGTTGTAACTTTTCAGTTTATAAATTTACTTGACCTAAGCTTGAGTGTCAAATTTACCAGTTATCTCTTTACTTCTTTAGTAAAAAGTCCTTCCATCTTTGTGATCTTCTATTATCTGCTGGGAGATAAGAAGGAAGCCTTTGGGAGTTTGGGTTGCTTCAACATTGTCAGTCTCTCATCAGTTATTTCTCCTGACCCTGTGGGCAGCAAGCATATTGAAGTTTTTGTAATAACCAGAGCCACAAGACACAGTTCGTAGTAGATAGGCTGAAGAGAAATACCTGGGCATTCCTGAGAAAAGAGGTAACTATGGTTTCCCAGGGCTTGCTCTACTCTGCTGATGCAGATGTGAATGGATTGTTCCAGACACTAAGTGCATGTATTTAGGCTATAGGCAGGGCAAGGAGCAGTTTGGATATTAGCAGTCATTGCTGGCTCATTTCCCTCACAGATGGATGTTCCAGTTTCCTTTTGCCCATACATCACCTTCTTTGACTGATGGTGTTGCCTTGAACACAACTGGGCTGCTTGAGCTGCATGCAGGCAACAGCCACTGGATATTCACCTCTGACCTAATGTTACATAGATTTAAGGGGAAAAATTATCTCTGGACATAGGTTTTTTCCAGAGCAGCTGTATCAGGGAAGATTAAACACTGATCCAACATGGTGTGTCATCTCTAACAATGGCCGAAAGTTGTAGCCTAACAGTGTAAAATAAGACCCACACACAGAATCAAACAGGATGATTGAGGTAGGAAGACACTTCTGAAGAAATACCAGGACCAATCTCTCTTCTCAGAATAAGGTCAGTTAAAGCAATTTGCTCAGGATTGTGTCTTGTTGAATTTTGAATATCTCCAAGAATGGAGACTTCAAAACCTCTCTGTGTAATCTGTTTCAGTGTTTGATCATCCTCATAGTATAAATGCAGGTTTTTGTTTTGTGAGGTGGATTGTTTGTTGTTTTTTAAGATTCGAATGGGATTTTTTTACATCGTTTCATGCTCATTGTCTCTTGCCCTGTCACTGGATGCTACTGAGAAGAGTCTAGCTTTTTATTCTTAACTCTTCCCATCAGGTATACACATTGATAAGATCCTCCTGAGCCTTCTCTTCTCAGGGCTGAATAATCCCAGCTGTCTCTTGGCTTCTCCTTCTATGTCAGGAGATGCCCCAATCCCTTGATCATTTTCATGATCTTGGCTGGACTTACTCCAGAAAATCCATATCTGTCTTGTACTGGAAAGCCCAAATCTGGACACAATATTCTAGATCTGTCTCATCAGGGCTGGGCAGAGGGGAAGGATCACCTCCCTTGAGCTGCAGTCAAAGATCTTCCAGGTACTGCCTAGATGCTGTTCATCTTCTTCACTTCAAGCACATGATTGCTGGTTCATGGTCAACTTGTTATCCACCAGAGCCCTCAGGTCTGCTAGAAAACACTGCTTTCCAGAAATTTGTCCTCCAGTGTGTACTGATGTAGGGTATTATTCTCCCCAGATGCAATTTTCATTACTGAACTTCATGAGCTTCCTGTCAGCCCGTGCCTTCAGCCTGCTGAGGTCCCTGTGAATGGCAGCGTGATGCTCTGGTGTATCAAATACTCCTCTCAGTTTTGTATCTTCTCCAAACTTGTATCCATTGCCCAGGTCACTGATGAAGAGATGATAGACGATTGTTGTGGTATCACTCCCTGGGGCACATGTGGCTCCATCCTCAAGATTCAGCTCACTGACTTCCTGAGGTATATGTCCTTTCTATAAATTCGGTACTTCTGTAAGCATGAATTGGTCTGTCATGAACTTTTCCTCACCTCGTTTAAGTGAGGCACTTGCTAGCAGAGGTAACTTGCCTGGATGTCAGGGATGCTCAGGATTTCAGACCTGTCAACACAAAACCACAGGAGGGTCAATGGGGCACTTTCAATTCCCAACGGTCACATTATTTTTTCTGAGAGACACTTGGTTATTGAACTTCTAAAATTTATTTAGTGACAGATCTCACATAGTCACAGTTGGTAAATTTGTTACGGTTTCTACTTATAAAGTGAAAATGTGAGAGCTTAGATATTGTGAGATATATTTTGACAAATACTGTCACAAATAGCAACTACAGTATTAGTTTATGAGTCCTGTTTAATTATATGCTTTTTAAAATGATTGCACCAAAGTTATATAAAATCTGCATTTTAATTGTACAAGTTATGAAGAAAATTGCCTCTGAAAATCAGAAAATATTATAATAATTCACTAACTATAAAATAACTTGGTTTGTGTTTAGCTGATGCTTTTTACGAGAGACTGACAAATCAATAGAAATTGCAATCAGTTTGTTGGCTGAATAATTTTGAAGCTCAAATTTCAGCTAAATGGTCTAAGTGGAATTAAGTTTATCAGATTTTTAAAAATTGATTGACGTGTGAGGGAAAAATCCATGACAGTAGTATAGTACATGAACATTTTGCAATGTGTAAGAAGCACACAATTATCTATGATAAATACGGATGACTCTAATAGCTTGTGGGAATTCTTCTTAAAATTTTGCCAAGGGCATCAAAACCAAAGTGATAGTAAGAAGTTAAAACTCTAAACATGATTATAGAATGGTCAGCATTTTTCTGTAAGTAGAAAATACCTGAAAAAAATACTTTTTGCCCTATTATTTTTCTACATTTTTATCAGCTTTTTGTTTAATCAGTGAGCATTTTTCAGAAACACAGTAATATTATACTTTTTTACACAAGTCTGGCTCTTTTGTTTATTCCTGTTTAAAGAAAAAAAAATATACACTTGTCACTCTGTGGACCTCATGGTATGTTACTGAATTTTCCATTATTACTGAAATACTTTGACTTCAAGGGTTTGAAATTATACCTTATGAGAGAACACTCTTCTATTGGGACCTTTTACAGGTAGAGACAGAAGGAAATGACAGGGAAAGTGTAACTTAAAAGCCTTTTTAAAAATATTGGCAGTAAACTACTAATTTCACACACTTGTTCTTAATTTCTGGATATGGTAGTGATGATTTGGAATGCCTTTCCCATGGCAGCGATACACTGTGTGCAACAGTAACACAAATCACAGTTCGTTCCCGATATCTCAACCTTCACATTTTTTCCAACGATGGTAAATCATATGATTAGACCATAATATTCTGTGAGCTAGAATGGGAGGCTGATCTGTCTGAGCTCAGCATTGAAAAGCTAGGCTTGCCCATGGCTTTGAGAACAAATAAGGTATGAAGTGATTTTATCATCTTTTATGGCCAGACTCCTGAGAAGCTTAGATAGATGAAAAAATCTAAATATCCTAATTTCTAGAAGAGGAAGCAAAGTTTTTAGCTCATAATTTTCCTGTTGTCGAACAGTTTTGCTGTAGTGTTTAGAGGTGTTTTGTAAACAAAATTGTGCTTGTTGTACATTTAGGTACATGTACTTGCAGCAGTAGTGAAGTGCCGAAATTCAGCATAGTGTGTTTTATTTGTCAATTAATATACAATTCACGTGTGTTGTATGGCCGAGTGCTTTTACCACCTGAAGCATTTACAGGCTAATAAAAAATGCCCTGAAGTGTCTTAATACTATTACTGTATGTCTCTTTAAGCACCAATTAATTTATTTAAACTATATTTTTAAAACAATTTGTTGTCTTAAGATTACTTCTTTCTACATAAAATTTAAATCCTTCTATCAGTAAAAGAATAAAATAGGAAACCCCTTATTTTATTGTCATTGTATTTTTTCATTTATTACGCAATATTTTGTAAAATATTTTCATTTATATTCCCTTTCCTGTATTACATTTGAATCTTACTGTCTTTTTCCTTTCCTTGCATCTTAGCTCTGCTTTTTCCTTTCATTGAATTTCCAATTCTTCATATATGTTTTTTCTTTTGTATTACAGCAAATGTTCTCTATTTGATGCACGAATTTTGCTGTTTTCTTTTGTTTTTACCAGCAACTGCAATTATCCTTGTATTTTAAGCTACTGAAGTGCTTAAGAGCTATCCTAAGCTTTTCGGAACCTGTAGGGTTTGTTTGAGATGCTTCATCAAAATGCCCTAAGTAAAAATGGTAGTTATAGAAAGATGGAAACTTGTGCTGAATCTTATATAGACAACTGTTCTACTTGTGGGTTGTCAGGTCCCTCATGGGTTGAAGAGATATGCTGGTTATTTTAAGCTCTCACAGACCATATGAGCTGTGCCCTTTAAATTCTGTGAAAGTCAATTGTAAAAATGTATAATGTATTCAGGAAAAATATTCCATGTAGGAAATTGTTATGCAGCAGATTTCTAGTGTGTCTGACCTTTTCCTTCGTTGTGTAGATGTCACCATACAGATAGAAGGAAGTGCAAGTGCCAGCTACTTTAAACAAAGTAGTTATATGGGGCAAATTTTAATCATAGTATATTTCAAAGAAGCATTGGATTTTTGGGGTTTTTTTATCATTTCTATAGAATCATTGTCAAAATAAGACCATCCACTACAAATGGTTTCCGTTGATTTCTGTTAGGTAGATACTATGTGGTCCCTTGTGGATGGCAATCAAGGGAATTGCTGTAAAAATGAAAAAAATTGGGTGTCTCTGTCATGTATGTCAAAAAACTTCATGATTGCCATTTAAGAATATTAAAGCCTTTTAAAGTCCAGCTACAACTTTAAGAGCTAAGTTGGGAGCTTTCATTTATCTTTCTACGTGAAATCAAAATGGAAAGTAAATCATTTCAACATGTCTGAAATGGTAATGAGATGAACAGCCAAGCTTCAAAGAAAATTGTCATCTAATTCTGGAGTCCACCAGTTACATCTTCTTGCAGTCAGCTCGACTGCTGAAAGGCCTGCCTTTCACCACAGAGGTAAATTAGCTCTCTCTGAAGTGCTACAGCCAGGTAGGAAGGGCAGTTTCTCTTTGAAGTTTGGCCACTAGCACTTTTTTCTCAAGGAACTGAACTTCAAAGAGAAATATTGTTTCTCTTCTATTTTGGGTGTTGTACTCAGTAGCATATGAGAGACAGCTGCTCTGTGTGTGTGAGGGGAAAAACATTCTTTTAAACATATTTCTTCATACATATTAAATTGAAGTTTCAGATTAGTTTCTCTGTGATAAGCTAAATAATGGTTAGGAAGAGCTACTAGAGACTTATAACTCTCTAATTTACAGGATTTTTAAAAGAAGTACAAAGAATGGGTAAGAAAGAGAGATAATATCAAAATGGTGATTTTTCTTACTAGCATTCAATTTTATTTACAGGAGAGACCAACCCTTTGCCGGAGAAACCTCCAAATCCAATGACTGGGCATCTGATTTAACTTTCATGCTTTATTGGGTAACGTTTAGGAGTTTGTTATAGAAATGGTGGTTAGAAGCACCTATGGAAGCCATCCAAACTCCTGCTCTCAGCAAGATTATCACAAATAGATCACATCAGCCGTGGTTTGGTCTAATGAAGTCTTAGAAATTGCCAATGATGGAGGCTATGCAGCCTGACTAAGTGACCTGTTCTACAGCTGCAATAGCCTCTAAATATCTGTTCTGAACCTCTCAGGCAGGTAATTTTAGCTGTTTCCCCTTTGACTTTTTTGTCTGCCACCTCTAGGAAGAGTTAGGGTCAATCGTCTTTGTAACTTTCCTTCAAGTGCTCTAGTTTTCTCTTAATTGCCCTTTGACCTTGGCTTCTCCAGATGAAATAAGCACATTTCCCTCAACTTCTCTTGAAGGTCATGACCTTTTTCAACTGTGGGGCCCAAAACTGGTCATAATATTCCAGATTTGGGCCCATTGTCACTGAGTACAGTGGGATAAATGGTCTGGGGATCATAGTCCTCATAATGTAATTTAACGTGCTGGTTGCTTTATTTGTGATGAGAGAACACTACTGGATTATATTCAGTTTTGTGTCAACTGTAATACTTTCTTTTCAGCTGGTTTCCATGGAGCAGTAAAACTATCATAACTGCAGCTGGTCTGATTCATAATAACCAGCCCCAATAATACCCCACGGCAGTCAGAGAAAGAGGAGTTTGTCATTAATACAGCTATCTGGAACATTTTCATTTAGACAAAGCTTAAGTAATGCTGCTCATAAGCTTCACACTTTTCCTTTGCATGGGAGTGTTTCTTGCACATTAATAATACCCTGAAATTCGGTAGAATGAACGCCAGTTGTAATGATGGAGAGAGCACTAGTGTCTTCAAGACCTCATGAATTATCTTTAGAACTTTTTTCTCTCATGATTAAGCACTTATAATCTACACTTACAAGAAACTGACTTACATCCTTGAAATATTTAAGGGTTTTGTATAGAGTAGATGAGCTGTTAAATTACATAAAGTCTTTCACAATTGACCATTTTCAATTAACTTCAAGGAGGGATGTTAGGAGTAACTTGAAATTTTAGTACGTGCTGTAGCAGTTAGGAGCATCAATAGGAAATTCTCATTGAATTCAATAGGTCTGGAGAGAAAGCTAAAATACAATTGCAAATGAAGAGGTAGAATGGTGTAGCCCCAAGTCTCACCACTTCTTTCAAGATTAATTTGATACAAAGCCAAAACTGCAGCACATTTCAAATATTGAAATAGAATATAACTTAATTCTGTTCAACAGTGACAAGGAGAGACTTACAGCTGTGCTAAATTTTTGCAGTCTCCAACATCAGTTGAGTCCCTTTAATCTCTGTTATTCTTGATCACATTTTCTTACCTGGGTGTTCCAGGTTTTGTTTGGTTTTACTTTTTATATTATTCCTTATTTACACAAACATTTCGATCTTAGTCTAGGTGTTTTGAATTTTTATGTATAGGAGAGACAGAGGTTACATTGTTTGGCCTCAGAACTATACTGAAATCTTTTATAGCAAAACAGGACAATTAGATTTTCTGATAAGAATTTTTAAAAATTTTATTTTATTGTTTTTATATGCAAGTTTTTTTGGTCTGTTTTTTAATTCTAAACTTGCCAGTGTTGTAGCAAAAGGAACCTACACAAAAGGAGTAAACAAAATGTGCTGTAAGCCTGATCATTTTGCTGTAGCATGAGTCAAATATTGTACTTCATTTTCTTCCAGTGTTTAGATTTTGTATGCATTGTTTCATGGCAGAGAGTTCTGGCTGACTACTTCTCTTATGGAGATATGCATGGTTCACTGAGGTAATTGCTGATACAGGAATAGTTTCTTGTGGCAATCTTCAGGTTTTCCTGTACATCATCCTCGTAAACAGAATTGTAGAATTTCTCAGTGAACTGAAAAGATTCTGAATTCATACTTTCACCTACTGGAGTGAATAATTTAAATGTAAGAGCCGATTGATCTAGCAACACAGTAGTTTGCTAAAAAAAAAATAAACTGCAATTCATTGCTTTAAAATATTATTGTCCCACCAGTGTATAAGAAAAAGAAAATGCTGGACCTTGTTTTTCTGTTAGATGAAGCTGTAAAGATAAGTGTAGGGAGATATATATGAGGTTTATCCAAGTTCTTGTAACATTGTGGTGGGTATGTCTTGGCTAACAGTCAAATTCCCACACAGCTGTTTTTTCTCCCTCCCCTTATGAGGAGATAGAATAAATGAGAAATCTTATTGGTTGAGGCAAAGACAGGGAGATTGCTTACAGTTACTGTTACAGGCAAAAAAGGCTCTATATGGGGAAATGAAATTATTGTCAATTTAAATAGATTTAAGAGGTGAGCAACACAAGAAAAAATAAAGCAGCACACCTTTCCTCACTAGTTTGTCATGCCTAACTTCACTCCTCCACTCCCAAGCAGCTTCAATTTTTATTTATTTTAGCCTTTCATGTCAGCTGTAGAAGACAGATGATACGATGATACCTGGTTTGACAGTAGGGTTTTGTTTTTTTTTTCCAGATAATTTAAATAGCAGATTGAACTTCTACCAAATAAATGCTTTGTATGACATAATCCACATTTTTTATATTAACCTAAAGCTAAATCATACAGAACTACCATCATGATTCTTCTGGAAGCTATATACCAACTTACCCCTCAATTACCATGGAATGCTACTGCAAAATATAAACTTT
>VZTE01003054.1:451756-463966 GCA_013397775.1 Eulacestoma nigropectus | reverse complement strand
TATATATATATATATACACACACACACTAAACTGGTGATCTGATTTTTAATGACACACTTAGACAATATTTTGAAGTTCTTGTTCATTATGTTGCATTTGATTGCTTCACCATTTCTGAAAGAAGGGCACTGTTTTGAGATGTTCGCACTAAAAAATACTCAGAGGTAGATGAGTTTACTGTTAGTAATGTCAATTGACATTTTATTACCAGTGTAGTATATTTTACCACTCCATCAAGTGCTTTAGGAAATGAAGCAATGTAACGTAACAGAGATATTGCTTCAGAAAATTCAGTCTTCTACAGTAGGTGGCTTGAAATGTGTGCCAAGTAGCATGGAAAAACAAACCAGAACAAAACAAGTGTTCATATGCTTGTGCTTCCCAGCATGAACTTTATAGCTCTGACACTCTGGGTTTTCATTGTCAGTAATCTTACATTGAAACAGTCTCTGTCTCATAACACCGAAGTGGTTTTTCAGAAGTTCCCTCTCATTAATTCTTGCTTGAAGCTGTATAATTAAAACCTCACAAGGTGTTTCTTGGTAAAAGATGAGTACTTTTTACGTGAAGATAGAACACAAATCCCACTCTTAATACAATGGACCTTCTAACCTGGCACTCTCATAAAACCAAGATGTTGCCAAGTAAATTGGCTGCGAGTGCTATCAGTGCCCTGCAGTGCTTTTGTTAATTATATTGCCATAGTGCCTAACGCAGATAGCAATCTTTCCAAAAGAGCAGGCAGATTTAAAGAGGCAGAATTAATTAAAATTGATTTGTGCAGTCTGTCATGCTGGGCTCTGCTGGGAGAATTTTCTTTCACCTTCTCTCTCTAATTCCTGATGTAGTAGTACATGTAACAGGTAGTTGCTTCACCTTGGAGTACTAATTATGGTGAGTGAATGGGATTTGTCTGCTGTGATAGGTTATTCACAGGACTAGAAGACATCAAAATTTACTTCATATGAGTACCACCCAGAGGGAATACCTTTTTCTTCCAACTTTCTGGGTTCATAAGAAAGGAGACTAAAAAACAAAATTTCCAAGGTCACAGTTTTTGCAGCTGAGGTCGTAGTTTGCTTTAGTATGTCAAAGATACACGGCTGTAAACCTTTGTTGCAAGTAAGATAGAAAATGGCAATGTAAGACGTGTAAGAATGAAAATACTCCAACATTACACAGAGAAATCTCAGTGTGAACAGTGAATTTATTTCCTGTGTATGGGATTCATTATCAAGGACTACTGCTCAAGAATTCCTGAGCTCCTTTATCCAGTTCAAATTTTATATAGAATTCTTCTCATATTTAAAAAGCTCAAAAGGTTGAGCATTGTAAATAACCTTGAAGAAAATGACAGCTGTTTCTTTTATAGAAATTTGCCTATCCTACTGGCAAATAATGGGCATATGTGGGAAGAAGTCATGCTCTTTAAGTATTTAAATCAAGCCACTCCAAGCTGGATTTTTAAGAACTTGCTTCTTTGAAAAATCCTGAACTTAAAATATTTTAGATTTGGTACATGATTTGCAGTCAGTTTTTTTCAACTGCGATTAATGTGTATAAAAGTAATTTTTATTATTTGGCAAGATGAGATAGGGATATGATGAAGGCATAAACTATAAAGCCAAGCTTCTCCTTATATTAAACACTTTTTCTAATATTATGAAAAAAAAAGTATGTTTAAAATAAGAGCTAAATCGTATTTATTAATGGGGAGCCTATCAAGCAGGACTTGGTACATTCAGTAGATTTTTTTAAATCCTTTCCTGGATTTTTTTAACTGCAAAAGCTTTGCCTGGGTTTTGAAAAAAAAAAAAAAAAAAAAAATCTTGATTTAACTTTGAAGAATGATTATAATTTGTATTTACTGTGAGAATTTGGATGAGTATTTTAAGCAAAAAATTGCTTTCATGCAACTCTTTACTGAATCAAAGTTTGAAAAATGTATTTAAGGTGCCCACAACTGCTGAAAAACTGATACAGCAACTGCTTGTCTTGTACCTTCTTAAATTCTTATTGTTCTCTGAGTGGATAAAAAACATGGAAGAATCGACTATTCAATTATTATTTCTGTTTCCATATTTAAGTATAACAAGCATGATGTTTCCATTGAAACTGACTATTCAAGAGCAGAATTTGCTTTATGTTGCATCACATTTATAGAGATTCTTCTGGGAAAAAGGGCAGAAGGGGAAATTTGTTACAAGAATAAGAAAAAGAGGCAGACACAGTAACAAATCAAGTGGAAAGAAGCTAGAGAGCAAGTTAAATGTGCAACTACAGCCAGTACATGCCAAGGTGAGTGCTTTGCCTGATGTATTTCTTTCACTACCATCCTTTGAGCCTGGCACTTCAGCCAGCTTTTAGTCCATTTCACTATCTGTTTATCTAGGCTGTACTTCATCAGTTTGTTTATTAGGATGATACAGGAGACACTGTTGAAAGCATTACTAAAGTGCAGATAAACCACTGCTTTTCCCTGAATTAATATCTTGACATAGTAGTTTTCTATTACTCATTTTAAGTAAATGGTGCTATGTAAAATGTACCATGAGTGCTTAAAATAACTTTTAACCCCAAAAAACAGTGAAATGTATTGGTAAGCCAAGAAAACATTACTGAATTGAATAAAAATTGGGGTGCTAGGGATTTATCTTATTTTGCAGTGCAACTTATTAATTGAGCTCAGCCAATCTCTGGTGATTTTAAGTATATTCAGTATCTCTTCAAGGCTGATAAACTTTCCAAAAATTAAGTTTTAAAAGTCTTTTTTGAATCTGCTTTGAAAGTTTTTCAGTCATGTAGATAAGTGTTTGAAGTTGCCTGAAACAAAAGTTCAATTCCTGCTATAGCCCAATGAAACCAATGAGAAATCTTGAATAGTAAACTAAATGGAATAATGAATTAAACCTCAAAAGAAGATAAAACTAGTTCTTACCATATAGAAAAGTGGAAAAGAAGTCACATCACCACTACATTTGTAGTAGATTGGCTGTATAGAATGGACAATTACCAAAAACTTGACCAATGACAGTACTGAGATAATGCAAATCCAAGCTTCTCATTTTATTCAGATTCAGCTCTCTTCTATTAAGAACAGAGGGTTTTTATTTTCATCAACCATTTTCCAGTGACAGATGGAATTATAACAAACCTTCTACCAGAATAACTAAATTTATATGAAGGTAGAACTCAGCAGATGTAAATATTTTGATGGCAAAAAACTTTAAACTACAGAACTATGAAAATTGATTGTCTTGAACATCTTTATTTGCTTAAAATATTTTTATCTTGATGATTGATTTTTTTTTTTTCTAAGCAGGGCCAATCTGATTGTTTAAGTAGGGATGAGGAAAAGATGTTTCACAGCAAGTCTGCTAGTGAGTAGGTGTTACTATGTGTTATTTGTAATACATGGTGCTTTTAGGTGAAGGTAATTTCCAGGCTTCTGAGGAGTCCTTTAATTATTTCTCTTTTGAGTTACAGCAAGCAGAATTGAGGTTAAAACAGCGGGGGGGAAAAAAAAGAAGAGTATTTTAAATTATCTTAAACAAGAAGCTGCAAGCTATTCAAATAAAGGGATTAAATCAGAAAATGAAAGCTGTACTATCTACCCAGTAATAGAGTACTACAAAAAAATCAACCAAATTTTTAGATTATATAAACCAGTATTCCCCATTTAAAATCAGTAAAGTTACACTAACCTACATCATCTGAGAACTATTTTTAGGAAAATACCACTGAGATGCCCTTATTAAATGTGTGATAATTATATAGATCCCTGGTCAGCAGCAGTTTTCCAACAAACCTTGATAAGATTAGTTTTGAGAAACCTGTACTGTTTATCTTTGCTGACAGTTAGGAAAAAGCTAGGAATCAAACAGGAAAGGAATGATGTCCTGAGAGTTTCAGGTATGCGAAAATATACTGGAGTTTTCTGATTCCCTAGCAGACCTAGACGCTGAATCCAAACCTAGTGAGTGACTTGGTAGAAATCAATTCTGTCATCTATGCTTTGGTTTTCCTTTCTGCCCTTGCTTTTCTTATTCATCCACATTCATCTTTTTTGAACATGACTTAAGTTGCTGCAATATGAAATAATTGCTGGGAAACAGAGACCTTTGATTCTTCAAAGTGATCCTCAGATGAGCATGTACAATGATCATGACAACCCCTTTTCTAGGCATGAGGCATCTAAGATGAGGAAAGCAGCTTTAAAGACATAGTCTTGGCTAAATTTACTCACCTATGTTAAAAAAAAAAAAAAAACAAAACCACACATTTTTTATATATACATGTATTAGAGACAAACAAGAAAATAAAATATAATCATAATGGTTCTAATTTCCAATGACATTCCAGGCATATTGTTCCCTTCAGATTTAACAGATTTTCTTGCTCTGCACTAATGGTATCAAAGTGGAAGACAAGTAACAAATATTTATTTAAATAATAGTTTTTTTTCTTAATCAGGAAAGAAATACAAAACAAGGCACAAAGAAGCAGTGAGAATTTGTTCCATACCAAGATCTCTTAATCACAGTTTCATATGAGTATCTTTTAACTGGGGTTAGAATTACATCTGGGACATATCCCATATGTCATCAATTAAATTAAGATGTTACATGTATATTTATAAGTTGTCTTCTGGACAAGATGACTTCCAGACGTCCCTTCCAAGCTACACCATTCTGCGGTTGTGTGATTCTTTGAAATATCCAATAAAATTTAAAAACAACCAGGAGAGTTCAATCAAAATATTAAAGGGAATAGTGAATCCTATCTAGTTCTATATGGAACCTTACAATGCAGTTAATTTACCTTAACTCCATCCTGTGAAAACTAGTTCAAAAATCCATCAATTCACTTTAAAGAGCTATCTTTAACAGCAACATCAACAACAACAAAAAAAGAAAAATTGGTATTAAGCTTTTTGCATTAAAGAATTAATCTTACTATTGCTTTTAGCTAACAAAGTCTGAGTTTTTAAACACTTCTTCATGAATACACAGTCATAACAACCTGTCACTTTAACAGAAGAAGTTGTTAAGTGGTAAATAGAATGACTTTGAGATTTGTTACAGGAAAAATTCCGACTTAGTCTTCCGCAGTGCTTTTATTTACTTCCTCTCCCTAGTCATGGTATTTTGTGCTCTACTCCCTCACACATAAAACATGACAAAGTACAGAGTTAAAGATTCTTGAATTATCAGTCACTCTGTCAAACTTTAAATTATCACATATTAATGTTGATGTTGGTATGTTAACAAAGCCTTCAAGCAGTGCAAGTATTGAGAGAACCATTAGTGATAGAACGATCATTAATAGTAACCAATCTGGATCACTTGGAATAAGACCTGCAAAAAATATTCAAAACAAATATTTTTTCAAAGATTTGAAAACTGAATAATTTTCTTTTCCTATACTGGTCTTTGTGGTCTTTGAGAATTTACTCCTACTTTTTTTTCTTTTTTTCTTTTAGACAGTATCCAGAACTGTAAAGGGCAATGGTCTGAAGTACAGTTCACCATTACATTTCTGTGCAATAAAAAAAAAAAAGAAAAAGAGAAAAAGAAAACTCACAAAAGCTATCTTAACTTTTAGATACACTTTTATAACACCAAATAAAAATATATGAAGCATTAAAACAGTATGGAATTCTAAAAGCTGAACTTCCAAGTATATGTGATGGACTTTACGGTGATACGTGCAAGTTTCCAACCCAGCAAGGGGTATATACCTGGAAGATTTTCATGCCTGTATTCATTGAAAGAGAACTGAGATTTACCTTAAAGCAGTCTTATTTAATTAGCCCGAATTCTTTATTTAATGTAATGAGCAATCGAAGACATGAAATTATGAATTACGTTTTTCAAGAACCATGTCTGAGGGAAGAAGTGTTTCCTACAAGTGAGTAAAAGCAAAGATGATTTTACAATACTTAATATCTTTCTTTCCCCTCTTTATTAAAATTTATTACACCAAGTTACGCCAAATTGTCCTGCTTCAGACTTTGATACCAGACTTGGGCTTTTAAAGCCTGTTTTTCAGACTTCTTGTGCTTTAATAATATTGAGCAGTAGGGTAGATACTTCGGATTCAGGCAGTTTCAATTAATTCCTGAATATCTAAAAGTATAATGATGTAAATAGCCATCTGGTAAAAACTCAGGACCTCTCTTTACAAGCTCTTGTCTGAGCTACATGACCAGGTCTATTAGTTCACACCCTGAGGGAGATTCAAAGTTTCACAGTCAAATTGTCCTTTGGGAAAGAAGGTTCACAGAAATAAAAGTGTGTATTTTTTAGTCCTTAATAATCCATCATTCAAGGTGATTTTCCATGAGCTTCTGAGAGTCTTCTGCTTGAAGGCCATCTAAAATACTCATTTAGACCATTGGTCATTCAGACTAAAGTTTAAACATGGAACTCCTCGAGTCTTTGAGTAGCTAATGAGTGAGTGCTTTTCAAAGGCATTACATGAAGTCCCAAAAGTGCCACCATGGCACTGATGTGGGGCTGCCCAATATGTATTGGCTACAAATCTCACAGTAGCCAACATGGTTATCCTGCTTACAGCTCTGCATTTAACCCTTCACATTTTCTGCAGACTGTATAACATACACAAACTTTATGCTGTTTAATTATTTGAAGGGGAAAGAAAACCACCCGGAGCAGCACTATTTACTGTCTGTCTTTTGGTTACCCTCATCCACTCCATTAAACACATAAAGTGATTTCCCTCTCCAGCTGAATGTGAAGTATCTTTACTATCCTTAGAAGCATTCTGCAGTGTTTAAATGCCTTGGAGACTTTACATTTTCCAGGATAGCACTCTTACTATTCACCAGTCTTGCTTAAAGGAATAAAGAGAAGGTTGGTTAGAAGAGAGTATTTCTTGAATATTCTCCCTAGCAAAAATGACTATTCTTTTCCCAAGAGTAGCATGGAAAATTTCTAAAAGCAGCTTGAATTTTAAGGCAAAGACAACCGTAATCTTAAATTTGTAGATATGAATATTAAGTATTCTGATTGTAAATACAAGAGGATCCATATATGAAATAGTATTCTTGAAGTCACTTTTGTTCTAGAGAGATAGAAAATAAAATCTTGTATGTGATCACACTTAATCTTGTAAGAATTCCTGTTGACTATATATATGGAACTTTTACTTTTTACGTTTCACTTTTTTCTTGAAATAAGTGCTCATACTACTATGATTTATACTATTATATTATATAAATATTGTCCTATATATAGAGAGGACAATTGTTGCTACTTTTTAAAAATCTAAAATCATGTCACACTGTATGTGATTTAAAGTATTTTTCTATGTTCTAAGGAAAGATTTAGCATTTAATGAAGAGTTATTTTTAGTTCCTAAGTAGTGTTTTAAAAGGTAAAATATATTACTGCATATTACAGAGTTTTTCTATTGTTTTGTCTTGTGTTTTGGAGCGGTTACATTTTCATTTCCTCTTTCCAAGTTTAAATAATTTGTGGCAGAAGATATAGCTGACTGCTTGTTCTGAAAAATGAGTCTAATTAGCTCTTAAAGTCATCTTCTCTGAAGGCTCTTAAGACTCTCTCACAGATCACTTGTTTCTGTATTTCTCCCATCCATCTTCTTCAGGCATCTTGACATTTTATAGTGCATTATTTTTCACACACCTTGGATTGAGGCTCTTAACCTGATCCTAGAAAGAGTATTTTTCACTGATGAGGGAAAAAAAAGGACTTTCAGTTTTGATCAGACAATCTCTGGGCCACCTGCCTTAGTGGTACATGAACAACTGCTGTGCCATACTTCAAGTCTGTGTCTAAAGAAAATGCCACATAGGCTTACATTTATTTAAAGAACTGACAAATTTTTTATTAGTGCTTGATAATGAAAAGACAAGGTGACCTTATTATTTTCTTCTTTTAATTTATTTTTTTTTTTTTTTTGTTTTGAGACTGGGGCTAGAGATAATTGGCATACTTCTTAACAGTCTCTAAAGACCAATTAACAACAGGGAGCCATGTACTCTGCCAGTCTGAGTTTCAATTAAATGTCTGCTCCAGGAGGAGCTAAACTAACACACAGCTATTGAACAGCAGTTACATTATTGATATAGCTGAGTCCACCACAGAGGACAAAGACTCTTGCTTCATGACAGATGGCCTAATGCTCTAGCAATTAATACATTTTTATGACTTTTGAATCTTTCTGACCTTTTACTTTTCTATCTGAATTAGTAGGACACTGTTTTACTAGCGGAATGGAAGTTTAAGAACATGTTTATGTGACATCTTTTCAGGAACTCCTTTTTTTAAAAATGTAAAATTTGTTGGTAAGACTTAGCAGTCCGATTTTTAATCAGTCAGGACTGCAATGTTCATATTCTGACTGTAGGGAAGGTGGCAATTTCTGATGAGCGTCTGTTGTTTTAGTATAGCTGGGCCGCCAAGGTAGGTAGAGTTTAGAGAATAGTGATAATTAGTAAATTTTATTAAGAACTCAGTGATGAACATATATGAAATGGAATTTGATACTTTTATCATAACTCATCATGTCCTAGAGTTGTATCTTGAAAAAATAGTTTTCCAAAAAACGGAAACTTAAGGATCAAATCAACATGGCATATATTACCATGTAAACATTCTTTCAAATTACAATTTAGAAGTATCTGCAAATTTTGGTTGGCTTATACAGTAAGATGGAATCTAAGGAAATGCAGTCAATTTGACATTATAAGCTTTCCAGTATGAGAAATGTGCCAGAGTTTCACTCGTTTACTTCTTTCTTCCCCTAGATTGTCATCCACATAAAGTTAAAATAATAACAACAGTAGTTAAAAAGGAAAATAATACATTTCTCTCAGGCATATTTTATCTTGAATCAGGTTTTCAAACATGGCTAGAAAGAAATTATAAGTGCTTAGTATTCATGAAATGAACAAACACACATCTAAAACCACAGAAAAAATGATAAAAGACTCAAATTATTAGGTGCCTATCACATAACTGAGAGTGTTTTTAAGCATTACTTAATTACTATTCCTCTAATTTTTTAATAGAATAAGGATTGGACTATTTGTGTATGCACAAAATGCACTATTTCAATATGTTTTTATATTACATTTTTTCACTATTTCTACCAAATGTACGTCATCCAAACAATGAAATCACTTGCAAGAAAAGAAAGAACACTTACAGTTCTGCACTGATTTTATTTATAGACTACAGAAATATTACTAGTTTGTTTAAACTTATATTTGTGGTCTAAGACAAGTTTATCTATTTGTGGTGTTCCCTAATATCTAAGTATTCAGATGATCTGTAATGAATTTCCCGTATCAATGCATAAAAAGTTTTTGGTATTATTTTGACTACAGATAACTTAAACAAAGCACATGTGCTAGTGATAACAATGAAGTAACACTCAGGAAAAACAATAATGAACTTTTTGTTTCATAAAATATTAATTAGTTTTTAAAAATTCACATATGTAACTCCCCTCCAATACACATACACATTCTTAGAAATTAAGATTTTATTTCTCCACAGATTTGTTGAAAATCTTAAAAGACTGAAGTCTTAAACTTTTGTCATCCATATCAACCTCTTGGGGGTTGACATCAGCAGAAAATTAGACAACTCAGTCAATCTCCTAGTTAAAGCAGCCATAAACTTTGGGAACTAGACAGTTGACCAAACTCACATGTGCTCTCTGAAATTCATTGATTTTCATGGGTTACATTTTATTGGCCAATAAAGTTCCCACACCTAAATTGCATGCAAAGTTTTTAATGCCTAAATTTTTGTGTCCGAAAGTGTACCTGCTTTCCATCTGTAATGATATCTAGAAGTAAGATTCATTTTGATACTTCCTAGGTATACTTCTCTTCCAGTGTTTTTACTGTGTGTGCATAATTTTTCATTGTGCAGACAAGAATCTAGTAAGACTTGGGTGACAAAACTAAAACTTAATAAAAACAGGATTGAAAATTCTACTCTCTAAGATGGGCAAGGTGAACTCCGAATCTAGATTTTTTTTTTTTTTTTTTTTTAAAGGCGTGTCAGACTATTCAATGTCAAGGAGTTGATACTTCCCCATTGTCTATGCTAAACATGGACACTGGTTATTACTTGTAGGTGATCTAAATAAATAAATAAAACCACCATCAAACCTCTAAAACATTGACTAAAGAGACTCTATTGTTCTATTTGTATTTTTTGGGTATAAATAAGGGCACTTAGTTCCCAAGCAGGCCTTTTCTAAACTACCTCACCATTCACAAGGGAAACAGGAACACCAGATGAAGGATATCAGGACCCTTTTTTGACATAGAAACTGATAAACCGTGGGTGAATATTTGGCTATCTAGAGATAAATGGGAGGTTTACCAAGCAAAAAGCACCTTAGAATTATGCCTGCATTTATGAAAATGGGATTTATTTGAAAGTGAAAAAGGTCGGTTTTCTTCAGAAACTTCAAGTACACTATAAAACCTATAATTCCCGCCTTATAAAAAGTGTTTTAGTTTTCAGTACACAGCTTTACAAGTTAACCTAGTATTTTTAATATCTCATCCCATGTGAACAAACTCTTCTCTTATTTGAAAAAGTTTACTTTGCTCTTATGTCTATGCAAATGTATTGTGGTTGAATTTTCTTTCTTTTTTTCTCTTCAGTACTCTAAGATAAGGAACCTAAAAATGAACAGAAACTTTTAAGTTTTGTCTTTGAAACAGTGTTTTTCTCTTGTTTCCATTAGTCTGTAGTGGTGACTTTGTTCACACATAAGTCTGTTATCTCCTTTTTACAAAGCAACTTCTAACCTTGGCTTTTATCTTTCATAGACTTTTGGTTTGAGACCTTTATGGACATGTGAGAAACCATGTAAGAAATTTGCATTTTACTTCCCACCTAGGTATTTGCTGTTCGTAGCAAGTGATTATTGAATGGAAGAAATGAGAATCGGTTTTTATTAATAGCTTGGTTATAATTTTATTGCTCACAAAGCACCCCAAGCTGGCAGCACTCTAGAATGCTATCAGTTTCTTAGCTGGGTGTAGGTATAGGATCATTAAATCTATGCTTTCGATAGTCCTATTTAGTGAAACTCCAGCTCCACCTAGGTGTTAGATACCTTTGAGACCAGGAGTTTATAACCATTTTTAAAGCTAGTTCAAGGTGAGTGACGATATACCTCTATAGTGCATGGTTAGTATGGTTTGATAGGATTTTATCTTCTTTCTGCCTTCCTCTTTCAGTCTTCCTTTCTCATTTCTTGCAACCTTCTTCAGCACATTCCCTTTTCCTTTCCCTTCCCTTCGACCCCTAAAACAAACCCCATCCCACACTGAACTTTTCACCATTTCTTGCTAACTGAATGAAATAAAATTAATCTGCTAACCAATGTTATTCCAATCTACAAAAATGGTGTGAGGGAAGGCCCAGGGAACTGCAGATCTCTTAGTCTAACTGCAACACCTTGAAAAATTATGGAGAAGATCACACTGGATACTAGTGGAAGTTATTTAAAGAATAATACCATCATCAGGCACAGTCAACATGGGTTCACAAAGCGAAAGCCCTGTTTCACTAATTTGATATCCTTTCAGGGTATGGTCACTCCCCTAGTGGTCGAATAGTAAGTGGTGGATGTAATTTTCCTGGATTTTAGTAAGGGTTTTGATACTGACTCTCACAGAATCCTTCTGAACAAGTTGTCCAGCTGTGGGATGTGTGGGTTCACAGTGCACTGGGTGAAGAACTGGCTGAAGGGCAGAGCTCAAAGGGCTGTGGTGAATGAAGCTACATCTGTCTGGTGACCAGTCACCAGCAATGTTTCTCAGGGTGCAGTTCCAGGCCCAGTCCTGTTCAATTTGTTTATCAATGATCTGGATGAAGGAGTTGAATGCACCATTAACAAGTATGCTGGTGATCCCAAACTGGGAGGTGTTGTTGGCTCTCTTGAGGGACAGGAGGCCTTGCAGAGGGATCTAGATAGATTGGAGTTTTGGGCTATGATTAATGGGATGAAATTTGACAAGTTCAAATGCCATTGTCTCAATTTTGAGACAAATGTAAGAGAAGACACTCAGCAATGAGTAGTCTTCTCTAAAGGGTAATGCCTCTCCACCAACAGGAAAATGAATGCAAAGGAAAGTGAAAAAAAAAACCCAATGGTTTATTAACAACAGAATGCTTACAGAACTCACC
>VZTE01003054.1:384052-434633 GCA_013397775.1 Eulacestoma nigropectus | reverse complement strand
CCGTAGATAGTTTAGCTGCCCGCAGCTCTGAGGGAAGGGAGAGGGGTGAGGGGGGGCAGGCAGGAGCCCCGGCTGGGCCCGGAGGCCGCCCGGGGCTCGGAGGACCCCCCTCTCCTTCAGGAGACTGGGAACCAGAGAGAAACTTCCTGCCCTTGCACAGGGTTTAAATATGTAAAATTCACAAAAGCGCATTGGCTTAAAAGCTTGTCAATCAACTCAGTTTCAACCCATGACAATAATAAAAGAGAATCTAGGATTTTACTAGTCACTTACTGTAGCTCAGAATTATTTATGAAGACTAGCCGCTTGATGCCTGGAGGAATAACAATAGGAGGAAAAGATACCAGCGTGTAGCTGCTAGGGAATATCCTTCTCTTAGACCTCTTTATAAAGAACTGTGCATGAAGAATGTGTGCAAGCAACAGAAGATCCCAACAGTAAAAGGTTAGGCTACTACTTTAAATGACTACTCTATACTTTCTCCTTCATGCCTAAGATTTACCAGAGATTTCCAATGCAAATTTGCCTTTCCTTAAAAGAGAGTTTTACTGTGCTTATGCACAAGATGGCTGAGCTCAGGCTGCACAGAGCATCTCAGTTCTGGGATTCCCTGCTTTATCCATACCAAATTTAAAAACCTTTGAAGTCCCAGTATGTTGTTGTACATAGTTCATACACAGAAGACAAACAAGTTCTCCTTCCTGCATTTATCAGTCTAGGCTGTTACACAGACTGACCTCTGAATAGGTTACCTATCAGATAGCCAAGAGGGAATTTAGCTGATAGTTTTTGCACTTTAGGGTAACAGACTCACAGACCTTTATGGATTTCTGCAAGAACATATGTGCTGTTAATTATAGATGCTGTTTCTTGCCCTTTCCCCTGACTCTTATCTGATCTTTGCTACCCTAACCTTTAACTCCTGTTTCTTCACATTTTCTGTACTGTTTCATTTACATTTCTTGCTAGGATATTTCTTGCTAGGATATCCACATTTGGCTCCCTAGTGCCTGCATTACAACATGGACAGTTCTGAGGAAAAACACACAGTGTAACAGGCTAGCATATGGTTATTGTCCATATTTATTTATCAGATGGACTTAAAAGTAAACAGTACCTGGAAAGTTTTTCGTGGTAGCTTCACAGGCAGACAGGAGGTACTACTGCTGAAATACAGTAAAACTCTTTCTTAGTATTAGTTTTTTTGGTATTCACACTTACGAACTCTGTATTGTCAAATATTGCCCAGTAGTATAATGAAACAGATTTTCTCCAGAAAGTTTATTGTATATGATGTGACTTAGATTTTCAGACCTTAGATCTTTGAAGAAAATGAAAGACAGCATTCCAAGTCTATCTCCAATTAGCATTCCAAAGCTTTGGTTTTGAACCTCACAATTTTACAAATAGATGACCTGTAACATTGTGCTGTCTTCCCATTCTGAGGTATGAATTTTATTCATCTTTTTAAATGCCTTGCTTCCTGCTAAAGCCATACTCTTGCCTGGCTCATTACCAGTAGACACAGCCTTTAATTTCTAAAACCAAAAATCAGAAGTGATTCTGATCCTATACAAAGAACGACAAAAGACAATAAACCACCCTACCATATAGGCTTGAAACTGCTTACCTGTAGTTTCTATGTCTTTACTGCTTTTCTTGTCACATATTTTTTAAATAAAAGTACCTTTCTTCACGCTTGTATTAACAACTTCAATTCACACTTAAAGTATTTTATGTTCCTGCTGCCATCTATTCCAACAAAAACATTTTCATATAATTCCAAGGATAACAATGTGGTACTAATCTTTTCTCAGGAAAGGAAATGCTTTACAGATTGAAGTGGGATGCACAGATTGATGTGTATCCCACTTCAGTCTGTAAAGCATGTCCTTTTCTGAAAACCCAACTGATTCAAAATAGATTCCAATATCCGGAAGAATTACATCAACTAAAATTCTTTATTCTTCTCCAGCTAATGCTGCCTTCTAAACTTCTAGAAGTCTTTTAATAAGAAACAATCAAAGCAAATTGTAGTATTTTTAAGAAGGAGAAAAAGAAAGACCTGGGGAGCTACAGGACGGTCAGTCTCACCTCTGTGCCTGGTGAGATCATTGATCAGATGCTCCTGGAAACTGTGCTTTAGCAAATGAAAAACAGTGCAGTGCTTGCTGACAGCCAGAATGACTTCACTGAGGGCAAACCATGCCTGAAAAATGTGGTGGCCTTCCATAACAGGTTTAGATTATTGGTGAATGAGGGAAGAGCAACTGACATCATCTACCTATTCTTGTGCAAAATATTTGATACTGTCCCACACAACATCCTTGTCTCTAAAATGGAGAGACACAGAGTTGATGGGCAGACCAGTCAGTGGATAAGGAATTGGCTGGATGGTCTCACATTGAAAATGTTGTGTTCAATGGCTCAGCGTCCAAGGGGAGACCAGCGATAAGCGGCATCCTTAGGAGTCCCTATTGGGACCAGTATTATTTCATATCTTTTTTGGAGACATGGACTGTTGCAGTTTGTAGTTATTGCATTGGTATAGCACGCTGCAACCTTCCCAGAGAGTGCAGCGGGGCTGCGACAGGGAGAGCGGCAGCCGCTTCCCGCAGCCTTTAGGCGGCCCCACGTCCTCGCTCCGGCGAGCTGTCAGCTCTGCAACACGGTGGTGGTAAAGGAGGCAGAGAAGAGGCTCCCACAGGGGGGACATGAGAGCTTTAATCTCACATGGTGCCACACCGGTTCCCCATGCAGAGAGCGAGTCACGTGGCCGCAGCTTACTTTTCTATGGGGACAAGGGGAGCGGAGAGAATGGTCTCTGGGCATGGGGGCAGTACATGGGTGGAGTTGGGGTACCGGAACCAATAGGAAAAACCCGAGGGAGTGGCCAGGACTAAGGGTGGGAAAGGTAGGACAGTATGGGGAGAACAGACATTTAGTAAGGAAAGTGGGGAAGTATATCACAATGGACAGCAAGATTGAGTGCACTCAGCGAGTTTGTGGATGATGTCAAGCCATGTGAAGTGGTCAACTTGCAGTAGGGAAGAGATGTTTGACAGGCAGGGGGATCTTGAAATGCTTGAGAGGTGGGCCTGTGAGAACCTTATGAAGTTCAACAAGGCCAAATGCAAAGTCCTGCAGCGGGATCAGGGCAATCCCAAATATGGGTACAGGCTGGGCAGTAAGTGGATTGAGAGCAGCACCACAGAGAGGACGTGGAGGTTATTGGTAGGTGAAAAGCTCGACATGAGCCTCAATGTGTGCTTGCAGCCCAGAGAGCCAACTGCATCCTGAACTTCATCAAAAGCAGCGTGACCAGCAGGGTGAGGGAGGGGATTCTCCCCCTCCACTCTTGAGTCTGCTCTCAATAGGCTCCACCTGGAGTGCTGCATCCAGCTCTGGGGTCCCCAACATAAAAAGGACACGGACCTGTTAGAAAGAGTCCACAGGAAGAACACAAGAATGATCAGATGGATGGAGCACTCCTCCTATGAAGACAGGCTGAGAGATGAGAGAGTCGGGGTTGGGCAGCATGGAGAAGGTAAGGCTTCAGGAAGACCTTCTGGCATCCTTCCAGTACCTAAAGGGGCTTACAAGAAAGCTGGAGAAGGATTTTTGACAAGGGCATGGAGTGATAGGGCAAGGGGTGATGTCTTTAATATGAAAGAAGGTCCGTTTAGATTAGATGTTATGAAGAAGTTCTTCAGTGTGAAAGTGATGAAGCACTGACAGAGTTGCCTAGAGAAGTTGTGGATGCCTCATCCCTGTAAGTGCTCAAGGCCAGGTTGGATAGGGCTTTGAGCAATCTGGCCCAATGGAAGGGTACCTACCCACAGCAGGGGGCCTGGAACAAATGATCTTTAAGGTTCCTTCCAACCCAAACTATCCTATAATTGTATGATTTGTTGTTCAGCTAATTTGTTAACAAGTAAATACCTCCTACAGATTTGAAATTCAGTTTGGAAGAATAGTCATGTGTTACACTCCTTAGCAATTGATAATCTGTTTGAAATACTGAATAATAAATAACAAAACCCTTTAAAAATATAAACATTGAAAAATAAATGAGTCTTCTTTGCATTTTGTTTGGTTGTTCTTTCCTACTCCTGCTAAGAAGCAGATGGTTATCCTGACGGTATAGCAGCAGGTTCTGGGTAGTTTTTCCAGCTGGAGCTACACCCGTGTATTTTACTTAGGGTTACAGCCAATAGACCTGTGCTGATGTGCATGCATATTGAATGTATACACATCTTAAGTTAGCTTAATTTGGCCTAATTTAGTTCAATGTTCGCAGAATCGCAGAATCATTTATGTTGGAAAAGACCTCTGAGATCATTGAGACCAACCTTTGACCAAACACCATCACATCAACTAAATCACAGTGCTAAGTGCTACACCCAGTCATTTCTTGAACACTTACAGGGTTGATGACTCCACCACCTCTCAGGGCGGCTTGTTCCAGTGCTAGACAATCCTTTATGTGAAGAAATTTTTCCTGATGCCCCTGGCACAGCTTGAAATTATGTCCTCTCATCCTATCACTAGTAGCCTGGGAGAAGAGACTGACTCCCACCTTGCTACAACCTCCTGTCAGGTACCTGTAGTGAGTGATAAGGTCACCCTGAGCCTCCTCTTCTCTGGGCTAAACAACTCAAGCTCCCTCAGCTGTTCCTCATAGGAGTTACTCTAGACTCTTGACCAGCTCTGTTGCCCTTCTCTGGGCACGGTCCAGCATCTCAATGTCTGTCTTGCTGTGAGGGGCCCAGAACTGGACACTGGACTTGAGGTGCGGCATCAGCAGTGCTGAGTACTTGGGTACAATCAGTGCTCTGGTCCTGCTGGCCACACTACTGCTGATACAGGCCAGAATGCCATTGGCCTTCTTGGCCACCTGGGCACAGCTGGCTCATGTTCAGCCAGCTGTCGAGCAGCACCACCAGCTCCTTTTCCACTGGGCAGATTTCCAGTCACTCTTCCCCCAGCCTGTAGCACTGCCTGGAGTTGTTGTGACCCAAGTGATGGACCTGCCACTTCACCTTATTGAACCTCATACCTTTGGCCTCATCCTATCAATCCAGCTTGTCCAAATCTCCTTGTAGAGCCTTCCTACATTCCAGCCGATCAACCCTCCCACCCAATTTAGTATTGTCTGCAAACTTGGTGAGGGTGCACTCAATCCTCTCATCCAGATGATCAGTAAAGATATTAAACAGGACTGAGCCCAATACTGAGGCCTGCAGAACCCCGATAGTAACCAGACACCAAGTGAATGCACCACCATTCACCACCACTCTCTGGACCTGGCCATAGAGCTGTCTTTTAACACAGTGAAGAGAGAACGTGTCCAAGCCATGGGCTGTCAGCTTTTCCAGGAGAATGCTGTGGAAGACATTATCCAAGGCTTTGCTGAAGTCCAAGTACTGTTGTTATGTTTACCTGAATTTCATTTTGGTTCGATAATGGTCTGGTTTGCTTTGATCAGGGCTTTTGCTTTCATTAAAAGAGGAGGAAGGATATAGGCAATATCAGATTAATAACTGTCTTGAAAGATATTAAGATTAAGCAGACAATGGAAAGAGGGACTGATTAGAAAGGGAAAAGGAAATTAAGTTTGTGTTTTAGAACTCAATAATGAATAAAGTAAGAAGTGCCGAAAGTCAGGTTTGCGGAGGAATTAAAATGAGAAGGACAATTTCTCCAAATGTATGCATAGAATAAGATTAAAGAGGAATGAAATAGTGGGACTGCTATGTAGTGGGAATTAGGCAGAAATTAAAGAAAATCCTTGTTTGCCTTGATTTTCAGTAAAGATAATAATGGAGAGCATGGAACCAAACTAAAATGGTCCATAAGGCAGAGAGGACAAAGGCAGAATGAAGAAATAAGACAAAACCAAAAATAGACAAATAATCTCAAGGTGGATGGATTATAAAAAAATTAACTCTGGAAAAGGTTTGTCCTGCCTGGAGAATAAAGGGCTTCAGGGGAACCTAAAAGCAGCCTCCTTGTACTTGTATGGGTTTACTGAGAAGACAGAGGTGGGCTCTTTATGGAAGTACACAGCCAGAGAAGATTAACCTAGTCTGACTTCAGAGCTGACCCTGCTCTTAGCAGAAGGTGTAACTAGGGACCTCCTAGGGGTCTCTTCCAGCCTGAATGAATAGACAAAGTGGTTAACAACAGTAAAAATATTGCCCCAAAATAAAATGAGGCCTGGGAGAAGAGCACAATCACTGTCTCTACTAATATATGAGATGGGACTGAACAGAAGGAGGAAATGTAAAGAGAATTACTGGCCCAAGAGCAAATAAATATGCATATACTGACTTTGAGTAAATTCAGTTTGGAATGAAAAGATTTCTATCTGTTAGGGTCATGAAGATTTTGGAACCACCTTCCAAATGACAGTAGTGAAGCCCTAGACTAAACTTGTTTTGTCTTGGAACTTGATTCCTATATGGAAAGAATTACAGTATGTGTCTTCCTGCTACAGCATGTCCTTCCGGGTTGGTGGCTATGCTGATCTTCACAAGACACATTTTGTTACTAAGAAAACTCCTTTGTTGTGACCTATTCTTTAATACCCAGGGGTCTCTACAGTTTGTTTTTTAAAAACCTGACACAACAGACCTGTGATATCCTTGCTCTGTAGGCAATCAGTTGTAGATGTTATTAGGAGGTAAGCAGAAGAAACCCATGCATTTATCAAATGGAAAAAGAAATATTATTTTTACCAGTCATCTTCTGTTCACACTTACCATGCTCAGTTGAGTAGCTCTTTGAGAAATACACTGCAGGGGCTATTGGTCCATTTTAGTTAGTGTTCAAGGATTCATTCCTATTTGGTTTTTATCAAAGAGGTTTGTTTTAATGTCCTTCCTTTATAATTGAAACTGAGTATGATAATTTCGAGAATTCTTTAATGAAATACTGTAGTGTTTTTTTTCCTGCTGCTAAGTCTGCTTTCTAGGCTCTTAAATTCAGTTGTGAAAAAAAGAAAAGTTGTATGTAAACACTTCTAGAGTTCTAGATCATTTAAAGCAAGAGTTCCAAACTTGATATAAATGCCATCAAAAGATAAGGGGGGAGAGAGATTGAGAACAAATTTGAGATTTTTCTACAGAATTATTCTTTTCATATTTCTGTGGTGTACTTACATTTGAAGCAATTTTTTTAAGAACAAACCTAAACCATCTGGTAGCATAGTACATGGTTAGTGCTCCATATCTGTGGACTGGATGCACAGAAAAGTTTTGATTTACACGATGTCTTTCTAAGGCAAATGAGATACACAATGCATAATTCATGACTGTACATCTTGGCATTGCATGGCAGTTTTGAATCTGATGTTAGAACCATTTTCTTTTTCAGAAGATTGTGATTCTTTAGGAGCATGATTACAATTAAGTGCACTGGTGAGTGTCAGATATAATGAGAGGTTGTAGCTCTGTCTTATGTTTCTGTTCTGAGCATTTTGTTTCAGAGCAGCCAAAAGCTGCAGGCCTTCATGCCAGTAATGAAGTGTGGATGACTGACATTACCAGTAGGCCTGGAAAAAAACAGTGAAATTTGAGAGGAGTTTGTTCTGATGCTTTGGATAATTCTTTACCAGAAAAAAAATAAAAAAAAAAAGGCTTTAATTGAGGTAAAAAAATCATAACTTTAAAGATTTTAGAAAATCATGGCAAGTGTCAGCCATATTGCTTTATAGATGGGTTATGCACCTGCTTCATGCCACTCACTAACCCTTACATTCCCTTTAGTCTGAAGACAGGTATGGGACTTGGAATGGTTGCAGAGATGCATTTTAGGACCACTGTGTTTTGCACGTGAAGTGCCTCTTGGCTGGCAGATCAGTGGAGGGAATGACTCCCATCAGTGTGCTTTTGGGTTGATCCTAAGACTAACTTCAGTGAGGATTGGCATGACACTGAAGCGGTTGTCCCAGCTGTTCAAAAAGTGGGATGCCCTTGTCTATGGAGAGAAGTGAATGCTTTCCCCATACACGCATTTCTAGGACTATATATTTTCTCAGTGAATCTCATTGTAGTTCCTGTCTTGATTTCTCTCCTCTCTAGATTCTTTTTCATGTCTGTTCACCCGTGATGGAAACATCTTCTGTAACAAATGTTGTGTTTATGCATTCTCTTAGATTATTAACTGAGTTGTTTCATAAAATAAATCCAACCTCTGAAAAATGCAGTAGTCTAGCAGATTAATATCCAGACTCAATATATAGCAATGTCCTTCAATATCTTTTTTCATCAGCTGCAATGACATTACTTTCATTACTTCCTAATTATCCATAACATTCCCTTGTATTTTTCTCATTAAAGTTAGCTTTAGAAAGCGGCCCAGTGGCTGAGATGGTTCGGAATCATCAGTAATGTAACCTTCTTCTGGAAAGGTTGCACAATGACAACCCTGTAAATCCTTTATTTAAATTAAAAGAAATACGACACAAGCAGCAGTAAAGATGTTTTTGTGCCAGCCCTATTCCCACCTCCCAGACATGAACATCCTTGAGGGGCAATTCCCCAAGCCTATTTAGTCTTTGGCTTCCCTTATGAAATTACTTGCAAGACTGCAAATTATCTTGCTAATAATAGTGAGGCAGACAGCTTGTACATGAATTCATAAATACCTTTCCCACTTATTAATAAAAACCTTTGAAGCCATCAAAGTTAGATAAGACATAACCTTGTGCTTTTAACACTAACATTGTTTTTGTATTAGCTTTCTCCCTTTTAATGCTGTACTCATATGTATATATCCTCCATATTTTCCACTTTTATTTGTGGCAATCCTTGAGACATATATTTTTTTCTATTTCTACAGCATTTAGAAAAATGAGTCTCAGGATGTTGGCTGGGATTTCTCTTCTAGCAGAAGATATTTCACAGCATGCAATATGTAATTACTTTTCTAAGATGCATCAAAGAAAAAGAAGTCTTACATTATATGGCAAATATGAAACAATATTCCCAAAAGGGACCATCTTTTTTATCCTCTTGCCTCAACTGTTCCTGATAGTTATTTCAAATCCTGGTAAATACCTCCAATGATGGAAATCTCACAGCCTCAGTTTAATTTAGTGCTTAACTGTCTTTACAGTTAAAAGTTTTACTAATGTATAATCAAACTTAAGGCTTCAATTTAAGCCTCTTACTCCATTTTCTAGCCCCAGTGGACATTAACAACAAGTTATTCGTTCCGTATGTGCAACATCTATGTAAATGTACAAGGCTGTGAATGCTGCTCTTACTGTAAGCTATCCAAAGTGCCCTTTCCCTTCATATACTGCTTTGTCTGTAATCGGTGTCTTTCTCATCAAATGTTCATACATTTTGAGCAGTGAAGACATGGATTCCTAAATTCCCTATAAATAGCATTTCTACATTTGACAACTTCATATCTTAATTCTAAACTCATATTTTTCTATTATGAATATCTAAATCCTTAATTTGTAAATAATTGTTAGTAAAGCTTGATTGTCCTTGCTTTTTTTCACCTTTCACATTATGATTACTCTGAATGAGATGAAGTTGTCTTGAGAGGAAATTCTAGTTGTACAATTCTGGAAGTCAAGCACCCTGAAATTGCTTGGATTAGCAAATGGATCTATTAACTATACTTGTGTATATCCCATCCCACTGGTAGATTTATCTTTATTTAATGAGATCAGAATCTTGAATAGAGTTTTCAAAAAACTTTTTTTTTTTACTTCAATTAAACAACTTTATTACTTCAATTAATGTTAAGTCAGCCACAATAATGAGAAGTGGGTATTTGTCAATAAATCTAAATTCAGTGCAGTGAACTATTAAATATTAATCTCTGTAAAACAGCTGCCCAGTCCTGGTAGACATCCATGCCACTTACATTAACTGTCCTTGTCCTTTGTCCAAGGGCAACACCAACTGTGCACTAAATTCACTTAAAAATTTATACTTGTTTAATGGGGCATTAGTACATCTGTTTACAACCCACAAAATCTATAAATTTGAAATGTTTTTTCTTACTTGGGACATTAATGAAGTGCATGGAATTAAGTAGATCAGTCTGACTATGCAAAAAAGTGGGCACAGTTATTTAACCCACTCAAAGTTTAGAAAATCTACCAGAATTTACCAAGTTTAATGCCTCACAGGTTTGTGGATGTTAGTGCTCATGAAAGCACATGTGGATACTGAGTTCACTTTTAGTGTTCCAGCACTAACAATAGTGATAGACTTGAGTGAATACAGCTGCCTGGGATATGGAGCACTTGTCCCATGAGGATATGCTGAGGGACCAAGGCTTGTTCAGCCTGGAGAGATGGCTTCAGGGTGTCCTAGAGCAGTACCCACAACCCCACCCCGACACCTGTGAGAAGATGGAGCTGGGCTCTTAACAGCATGTAAAGTGGAATAAGAGAGGATCAGACTGGCTACGACAGGAGTAGAAATCAACCTGAGGACAGTCCAGAAGTGGAGAACCTTTTCCAGGAATGTTTTCAGTCTCCATCCTTGAAGTTTTTCAAGACAAAATTGGATAAATACCTGAGCAGCCTGATCTGACCCCGTGTCTGACCCTGCTCTGACATCCCTTTCATCCAGAATCATTCTGTGAATACAAACTATGGACAATTTAGTCACTATATTTTTTGGCTTATTTGAAAATATTATGGAAATGTAGTTGCTCAGTGTCAACTGTGTTTGTTTTTTGCATTTACTTGGGGTTAAGTTTAAATATTCCTTATTCCTGGTTTGGTTTTTTTTTTTTTTGGGATGATGAAGCAATTACTTTTAGAATCATCTTTAGAGATTAGTCAGATTGTCGAACATGTTAAGGAGTTCATTGCAGCATTTCAGCACATTTCCTGAAATGGCGAAAGACAAATTGTTAAAGTCATCATAAACAATTGTATTTTCTCTCCATCTTAGTAATTGATTGTTTGTATGATTCTGAAAAACTAAGTGGAATGGGTCTTTTAACAACTGGGTATCATTCATCTCTGAATACTTAAATTGACTGATTTGCAGAAGCCCTGACACATAAAACCTGAAGTTAACCAGAGCTATTTTAAACCTTTGAGTTTATTATGGGAAATGTTCTGTAAAAGCATACATTTGATGATACTTACCAGATACTTCTGACAGTCTTGTCTTAATTTGCGCAGTTGTAAAATGAAATCCTGTGTCCAGATCACATTACAGAAAGGTTGATATCAGTGTTTCACTTTCCCATGCAACTTTGAAGAAATAAAAAGAAAAAGACATATGGAGCAAGTCTTCATTGGATTCATTGGATGAGGCAGGGACTTTGTGGAAAACAAATTTATATCACAGTGTCATAGTGTGTGCAAAGTGGATAATAGTGAATCAACGTGTTCTGCTCTTATTATATTTTATTTTTGCAGTCAATATTTTGGAAGTAGTTTAGGATTATTTGATAGTGTTACAAGAAATTGTTTGAGGCTGTATTACACAGTTTGATTAGAAATCCGCTATATGATCAAAACATGGGAAAACCTAACATAAGTTTAAGAAACTGGTATTTGGATTGGACAGCGGAAACTTGCTCTATTGTCACAGCATTGAAAGAAAGCTTCCTAATAACCACAATCAAAACTTCTTTTTCCTTTGCTCTCTATTTCAGCTTCTTTCACACAAGAGGAGATTGAGGGGCTCACACCTTATTGATATCCACATCACTACTTTGCAAGTCAATTCGTTGTATTATCTTTCACTTCAATGCACATCTCATATATTTCTCCAGCAGAATACACAACTCTCTGTTAAGGAGAACAGCATAGATAACTAAAAAACCCCACAAACAACAGAAGCCATCCCTAGCCACACATCACAGGTCATTATTGCTTGCTTTGCTGTCATCTTGTTTTTCTCTGTCTTTTCTCTCCTCCTGGGTGGAGAGAGCACATCTGGCTATATAACCAGAAGTTTTTGTTTACTGAGGAAGACATTTCTATATGAGACATGCTTGTGATGCTTTTTTTCCCCTGGTTATGAACCAAAAACTGTCTGTCCAACAACGGTGAAAGGCATGCTTGAAACAGTATCCTTGAGGGTACATAACTTGCAGAAAATTTTTTCTAGAAAAGGCAATTTAAAGAAGGGATACATATAATCTGTGTACATATAATCTGCTATCCCTCCATTCTCTCATATCTAAGACAAAACTTTTAAAATAATTAGTATAATTGAGCTGTTCCCTGTTGCTTCATGCTTCTGTTCAACTTGGTTTCATTACTAGAAATGAAGGCTTTGAAATTCTGCAGCAAAATAATCACACGTTTTTGTATGTTGTTTATATAAGTGAGCAGAAGTCAAACCCAGTGCCTCTTGGCCTAGATACTCATATTAGTAAATGTGTATTGAGACTGTGCTACCAGATAAGCATAGTCATACTTTAATTTTTCAAAGGAGTGTTGCCACCTAATGTAGCAGTCGAAACTTATTTTCTATCAGAAACTTGCTTTCTCTACATTTACAAAATCTGTCTCTAGCTTTAAACTAACCAGTAAGAGTATGCACTTAGTCTATTTATATTATGTCACCTTGAATCTTTTTTCCTTGACAATTTAATGCAATCTTACTTTTCAGTTTCTCGTGGAAAAGAGTGCCATACAAATACATATCACTCAGTGATAGGTTTCTCTATAATGTTCACCCAGTAGTAATATTCCCTCCAAAGTGCAGTGCTGGTTTAACCTCTTTCCATTACTGAATTCCCCAATTACCTAGGAAGCAATTCAGGGCTAACATAAGGTGTTAGCACTAATCTTGTTAATTTGAGTTTATGTAGATATAAGTCAGGGCCCTAACCCTACACCAATATTGAGATTAAGTCATAGAAGTCAGACAGTTTGCAACTCATTAGTGTGCCTAGGCTATGAATTTATCCCTTCTCAGTAGTTTTTTGGGAACAACCACTCTCAAGGAGGATGAGTAGAGGTGGAATTCTTAGTCTTGTTCCTTCATGTGCTGAACTGAAGTAAAGGCTGATGTATGATATGTAAACATTCATGTGGCAACATCATGTTGATGAAAAACAGAAAAAAGGAGAAAAAACCCGTAGCATGATATGTCAGTCCCTGGGGAGGGCACAGTCTGTCTTTCAGGCACACGCTCCCCTGAGGTTTTTCAGATGAGTCAAGAGATGATGTCAGCTGATAAACTGACATTCTTCGGTTTTCATAACACGTTTCTAGTCCTATGCCAATAAAAAGCTATTCAATAGCTGGCAGCATGAGGCTGAAAGTAATTTGTCCCACAGATAGTGGAAGGGAAAGAAGTAAACCAAATCAAAATATATTCTGAAACTGGTTTTGTAATAGGCTTTTTTTAATAGATAATTTTAAAAAATATATTTCAACGTCTTTAACACTGTAGGAAAGTGAATAGTAAAAAAAAAAACAAAATAAAAAAAGACAGGGGACTTTGTGATATATTTATTTGTCCTTCAGGACTTCTCATCAGTTGTCTGAAATAACATCACTTAGATAATTCTAGTGTTTTCCCATGCAGTCGAGATCCAGTTACTGAGATGCCTTCTTTGTTTCTGAAACATGTTACAAACCGGTAAAAAACTTTTTCTGCTGATACCTTGCTATCTTTATTCTTCTTCATGATCTCTCTCCCATTAATTAAAGCTCTTTTATAATGAAATATTATTTCATAAGAATGGAATATTCCATAATATCAGAAAAATATTTATATTGTATTCTTTCACAGAGTTTCTATTTTCTTTGAAATATTGCTTGAAATTATAGCATACCTATTTATTATACCAATAAAACCCATGCTTTCTCATCTATGTTTAAGCTCATTTCTACTTAGCTAGTAAGTATTGTTAAAAAAATCAAAACTTTATGTAAGTATTATAATGTATATTGAAATCACACAGAAGACAAACCACTATCATGATCAGTCAGGTTAGTATTATGCATAGAACATTCACAGTTTGTTCTTAGAGGAACAACCACTGATTTTATTTACTCGTGTTATGCATGAATATATTTGTATATTTATCAAGAAAAAAATCAGAGATCGCTGTGATAGGAATGTCTAGAAGACTGATGGCATGGGCTAATTTTAAATATTGGTAATTAAAGTTTTTAACTTCTTTTATTAACAGCAGACTTTCTAGAAGTTAATTCATACTGAATTGAACAGAACAGAAAAAAAATACAACACAATACAGTATTTCAGTTAGAAGAGTCCTGCAGCAGTCATCTCGTCCAACTGCCTGACCACTTCATGACTGAACAAAAGTGTTATTAATGACATGTGGTTTGCCTTCTGGACTGCCAGGGCACACACTGCTGACTAACACTGAGCTTCTGCCAACCAGCACCCACAGGTCCCTTCCTGCAGGGCTGCTCTTCAGCCATTGTTCTCCTCATTTTTACTCTTCCCCAGCATTTCTGTCCTAGGTTCAGAGTCCAGCATTTGAACTTGTCAAATTCCATTCCATTAATCATAGCGCAAAGCACCAATCTATCTAGATCCCTCTACAAGGCCTCCTGTACCTCAAGAGAGTGAACAGCAACTCCCAGTTTGGGATCACCAGCAAACTTGTTAAGGGTGCATTCAACTCCTATACCCAGATCATTGATAAATAGATTGAACAGGACTGGCCCTGGAACTGCACCTGAGGAACACCACTTCTTCTACCAACACACTGTGAACGCACACATCCCACATCTGGACAACTTGTTTGGAATGATGCTGTAAGGGTCAGTATCAAAAGTCTTATTAAAATGCAGGCAAACTATATCTACCACTTTCCCTTTATCCACTAAGGGAGTGACTTTATCCTGGAAGGATAAACAGGACTTTCACTCTGTGAACCCATATTGACTGTGACTGGTGATTGCATTATTCTTTAAATAACTTCCGTTAGTACTCAGTATGATCTCTATAATTTTTCCAGGAGGTGAGGTTAGACTTAACAGGTTGGTAGTTCCCTGGATCTTTCATCATGCCCTTCATGTAAATTGAAATATCATTGGCCAGCTTCCAGTTAGTAGAGACCTCTCCAGACTCCCAAAACCTTCCGTAGATGATCAAGAATGGTCCTGCCATTACATCCTTCAGTAATCTGGGATGAATCCCCCTGGGCTTATGAACATTGAGAAGATACAACTTGTCCCTTATAATTTCAATATCCACAATTACGTGCAGTGACAAGCAGTGCTCCTCAGAGGTTGGTATTGGGATAGGCACTGGTTAATATCTTTATAGGAACATGGACATTAGGGATTACATGTACCCCAAGCTGAGTGGTGTGTTTCATACCCTAGACAGAAGGGATGCCATCCAGAGGGACCTTAGGGATCCAGTGGGCTTTGGAGGTGGCCTGTGTACTGAGGGAGATGATGTGCGTCTTTGTGTTTGCTTGTGCTTATCCTGTTCTCTTTTTGGTAAATTTGTGTTACTTGAATGCCTCCTGTGGGCAACTATGCTCATCTTCGCCCCTTTTGGTGGTCACATTGCATATGAAATTACTTTATATGGTATTTTCTGTATTTGTTGGAAATGTCTTCTTTGTTTTGTTGCCCCTAGAGAAGGTTTTACCCATCTACCAGGGTTATATCCTGATAATGGCATGTAATACTTATTGATGAATCATTCATAGCTCTTCATTTTATCCTGTCCTGGCACTCACAAGGCTTATGCTGTCATCCAGTGCCTCTACTCAAATCACGTGGCTATGCTAGTGTGACACTTCATTCTATACAGAGTAATTGCACACTATCATAACTTACTGCCTTCCAAAAAATTATTACAACTAGCACACCACGCAGTTTTTCAAAGCTAAGCAAAACTGAAATAAATTGGGCAATAATAATCTGATTGCTCAACACTTGCTCATAGAGCAAAACAAGCTGAAACAAAGAATTTGGGAAACCTAAGGAAGCCCAGACAGACAGGTTCTGGTTCTGAATTCTTGCAGGGCTATTACAGCATTAATACATTCTTATTAATAATGGGAATATATTGTTACTGAGATACAGGGCAAGGTGCTTCTGAGAAGATGGGTTTAATTTCATGTTTGTAGCAGATAAAATACATAATCAGTAGGGAAAATAGTTTGAACAATATATTTAATGCTAAATATTTTTATATAACAAGTGACATTAATGAAAATAGTGCACTTTTTAGAAGGCAGAGAGAAAAGAGATGTTGGATATTGAAACCATTAACTTTATTTTGGTTTTATCCAACTGTATAATATGAAAACTGAAACATGTTTTCACTGGTCAACAGAGATGAGTTACAAGGCTGGGTTCAGCTCAATGTGCACATAGAATGCTGGGAAAGGAATTTGTTCCTGTTGTGGGATCCCAGACTTACAATGAACCCTACTGCTTGGAATGCTTGTAAGAAAGTTACCACAGAAGATAACTGAGGAGTGATAGCAACAAAACTGGAAATGGTGCAAACTGAGTTTATGCATACAGATACACACCCACACACGTATATGTATAGACACTCATATATCTCTATATACGGAGCAGAAAGTCATGTATTATCATTCCTCTGACAGAAGTCTTAAATCTTCCAGCCATTTGCCTCTGCCGAGGCACTGTAACTCTCTGTTTCTCAGGTAATTGTATTTATGTATTTTCTTCTTAGGTCATCTGGTTAAAAACTACCAAATTTATGCATATTCACATATATTCATATATTCACACAATAATAGCTAAAAATTCACTGGTTGAGACATATGTCTGGCAAGTCTCTGTATGTGGAAGCATAAGACACTTCCATATACAGAAAGCGTCGTTTGACTAGGAAAGATGATCTATCGCGATAAGGACTAGAAGATTTATATGTTACTGTAACAATGTTTTGTTGTCTTACAAGCTGAATGATTTGGCACAGTATGTTTGAATTTTAAAAGTACAATTATTTAGGTTTCTAAGAAATGTGATTAAGTAAAAAAAAACAAAAAAAAAACCCCAAAAATCTTACAAAATAGCTTAGAAACAAATCAAGAATTTGAGCCAAGAAGTGAATCTGTCTTTATAGAGTCAAAGACTGTACCTATTTTTAGATCTTTGAGAATAAAACTCTAGCTTACAGTGAATCTAAAGTACAAAACCCACACTTTAAGGTAAGACAAGCTGTCTCAGCAAAGAAAATATAGCTTTTTGCTAAGGCAGATAGTATCTGTTCCTAAGACCCCACAAACTTGTCTTCCCAGCAAAGTACTCTATATAAAAATTTACTGACTGTGTGATAATAAGTGACCCTCAAAGGCTGATCATTTTGCAGGTGGGTTGTATAACAAATGAGATTTTCCACAAAGCCTTGCTATCGCAGCAGTGTCTCTGTGCTTTGGTGCAGCTGCCTAATTGAAGATTTTAATTTATGACAATATTCGGCCTTAACACAACCTGGAGTTTTCTGCAATTTCTCAGGTATTGAAATGATCCAAATTAATTTTTCATATCGATGATCTGCAGAGTTGCCCCCAAGAGCTGCTGCTGTTCTCTTGTTTGAGAGGAGGGTTTGGGAAAGTAGGAAAAGGCAATTTTATATAATATTTTAAAACAAGCTCTCTTGGTAAAATTGAGAAACCCTCAGAAATGCTGTATGGTATCTGTAGGCCAGACTGGAAGCTGAGCTGACAGACTGAGTGTGAAGGAAGAAGGAGTCAAAACAGGGAATTGGACAGAGGGGCCGGTGTCTTCTTGGGTGCTCAGCAGGTCTGGCCTCCTCACCGCCCTGGGGTTTCGCAGGGGTTCTCCGGCACCTAAGCACGAGCAGAAAAAGCAAAAAAAAGGGAAAAATGCAGGGAGCTATGCCTCATAGAGGTCAGTTGGAGTTTGAATCAAACTTAGACTGAGATTTTATCTGTAGCTGTGCTGTTTGCTCTGATGGACTCAGATCTTATCGCCTGTTACCCATCTCGTTATGGTAATACCAGTTTATAAGGAAGCATCTTTAAATGATGTCCAGAAAAATTTCCTGCAGAATAAAAGGAAGAATGGGAAAAATATAAAATTGTCTATTTTAAAAAGAACATTTCTGTTCAGAACATTTTCAGTTTTCGGTAGCATTGTCTGAAATTAATATTTTCTGTATACATCTATTGCCTTCAAACACAGGGAAGATAGGAAACTGTGGAAGGGAGCCCCACTTCACCTTTCCTTTTCATTCTTCCTAGTCTGCTTTCTCAAGAAAAAGAAATAGGCCGAAAATGAATAGACCTGGAAAATAAAGTAATAATCCAAAATCACAATCTGAAATATTTGTGTTTCCTAAGAAAGTAATATTAGTTCAAGTAAAATACAACTTTTCATTTTAATTCAGAGGACAAAATATTAACTCTAAAGTTATTGTAGGCAGTAACTAAGCCAATATTATCAATATATTTCAAGCTTTAAAATTATTGTTGCATTTATTTTTTCTCAAAAATAATTTAAGTCTTATTCTAATCAGACATAAAAAAACTATAAATGAAAACAATCTCTTCAAAAACTTGTATTGGAAGGTGACCATAATTTTTTTTTTGTTTTATATATTAATGTTTATACACATGAGCTCTAACTGTAGCTACTTCAAGTAATAATGTAGTATTATAAATATTAGTATTCTGAAACATGGAGAATTTACAAGGAAAAGGGGATTTTAATTCCTTAATCTTCAGCTTCATGTTGATAAAGGAAGATGAAATATTAGTTTTTCTTATCCATATTGCTCAATTTCCTTTTTCTATTGTTCAGGAAATGGCAATTCAGTAAAGTAATGCCACAGGTTTTGATTTTTTGTGCAGTGAACATTGGGATATGGAGCAGAAGTTGTTTTTGTGATTTTTTTCCATGTACAAATGAAATTCATGAATGGTAGAAGTTCCCTTATTTATTTCAGTTTATTGCCTCTCTCTCACCTTACTAGATTACATTTGCACTAACCAAAGTCAGTGTTTATACTTATTTAACAGTATTGACTGAAGTAACACTGAATCTCTTTCAGGGCTGATTTAGCTACAAATCACTGTTCCAGCACCAAGATCATTAATCAGCCTCAGGCTAGATCCATTACATGGATATTCAGTATAGAGAAAATATTAACCGCTCCACAGAAGAAATGTTAGCATCGGATTAGCTCTGACTCCCTGCTGGAGCAGCAAATTACTCCAAAGTAATAATTATAATACATTAGTAGAAGTTTAATTTCCAATAAGTGCTGTCTGTTTAAGGGATGGCAATCTCACCATACCTCAGAGAACAATAGATCATGTTATCAGCAAGACAAATCTACATGGAATTAAAAAAAAAAAAAAAGACAATAAAAAATTCATTACAGTCTCCAAATTGAAACGAAAAGTCCATTGAACTTTCCTAGCTAGAGCTTTGTGGAGAAAAAATCCTATTATTCTGTTTGTTAAAACTTTCCCTCAATGAGTAAGCAAGAAACCACATTTTACCTGTAAATAAAGGCTGATTATGCAAACTCCAGCCTTCTTTTGAATAGTCATTTCTGGAACATGCTGACATCTGGTTCAGGGTATGTATAAAGCAAGAAGAAAGGTCTGCTGTGCCTGAAGTATTTAGCTTGATTAAGCATAGCACGTTGATTTTGAAGGAGTTTATCATAGCTCAGGGTCTGGACTTCTGTTTGCATCCTTAAACCTGGGTAGGAAAGGATTTAGTTAATCTGCACAGAGCCACTGCACACCACACCATGGAGTTTGTTTTGAGAAACAGTAACAGCTAAAAATTTTTGTGTGTTTTTTTTTGTTAATTTCTTGTACCTCTCTGCAGATATTCAGCACTTTAAAACTTTTAAAGTCACAAAGTCTGTGCTTAAAGACGTTTCAAGTCCACATGTTGGCATTTTGAGGAACTATTTATAGTTCCTTATAAAAGGAACTATTTATACCTATGATGGCTTTGAAATACTCAGTGCAGCTCTGATCAATGGTATTGTCTGAAATGAGTTACTAGAAACTTAGAAAACCCTCAATATTTGATAAATGCAGAGGTGTTCCAGGAATGACCTGGTGCAATGTATTAATTTTCTGTACTCTCTGTTTGTTTCATTTTGAAGTTTGGGGGAGAAAATAGGAATGGGAAAAACAGAGATGCTAGATTGCAAGGAAAGAGGGGCAACATGATTTGTAATGTGAGGATTAAAATATTTAGCTGTGAGATATGTACTACTGTATCTTTAGTTGCAAGTATTGTATCCTGTCTTGCCATTTTAATCATCCATTCAGTTCCTTTGTACAATCAGAAAAAGATTAAGTTCCTGTGTCCTGGGGTGGAGGAAAGCTGATAAGAGTAAATATTATGGAACCAAGATAAATAACCTCGACCAGTCGTTCCATGACTGCCATCTTTTGCCTCAGATGGGACCAGAAATGGCAATAGACACAGTCTTTAGTAACACGAGTCCGATTTGCTGCCTTGGCAGAGGAATACATCTGCTTCCCTGAATATGAGCAGACTGGCAAAAATTGTGGCCCAAAATATGTTTCTAGACAGGGAGTCAAGGTAGAACAGCATAGAAAAAACCACGGTAGTTAGGTTCCCCTACTCTCATTCTACAACAAGGATGATGATTCTGATTTATCTCACTTTACTTTGGAATGAGAAATTATATTTTAAAAAAATAATAATTTCTGGTTATTATGTAGCAAAAATACCTGTAAGGATACTTGTTCAATAATACATGATCTTCTTTAAATTCAAATCCTATTTAACTCAGGCTTAATTTTCCTGCAGACAAGTTGGTTTTGAAGGTAAATGTGATGACTTCAAGGTTAGTGAATTCAAGAGCTGCTTCTTCTCTTTCTGTCTATTGTATTGACATGATTTTTTTTTTTCATATTACCGATATCCAATCACATGTTCAAAGAATTGTTCTCCATTTTCACTTAAACCTTGATTTATGGGATTCTTTTTGGCTCCATCATAACAAGAAAGAGATTAATATCTTTTAATTCTGTAGATTTCTGGTTTGATTTATGTCTCTCAAGAATGTGTACACTTGAAGGCTTTTCCTGTTCCATTTTTTTTTCACTTTGAAAACATTTAAAGCCATATTGGCAAATACAGAATAAATACAAGCTGTGGTGTCTGGATTTAAGCTTTTATAGCAGAATTAAAAATACAATGTTGAGAAGATTTTGGGTCCAGATCACTAAGTTCTGCAGAGTTTGCATTACAGAATTGAATTAATTTCAGTCAGAAAAGAAATAGGCTTCTCAGTTCCACTGAAACAGTGATTTCTGAGATTTAAAAATAGTTGAGCATTCTAATTTCCTTTGTGTACTGTCACACTTTCAAACTAGGCAATGAACTGGAAGAGACTATCACAATGTTTCAAGACGTGCTGTTTTTTTTGAATGTGTGTTCAAATCAGAATTTTTCTTTGAACCACTTTCACTCAAATTAATTCTTATATAGTTTAATAGCCCTGTTATATTACGAGGAATCCTTCAGCGTTAAAATGTTTATGTGAGACTTCAATATTGAGGATTTGGCTTAAATCATCAAAACTGCATTCATATCTATCATACTACTCTATGCAGGAACAAGGACAATTTCACATAAATAGAGTTTCTGTGAACAGCTGAAATAGTAGAATAAACAGAACATCCTATGAATTGAAAATAGAGATGGACAACCCTAGAAGATACTTCTTAAAATCCAGTGCCTATGTAGCACTTTGATATATTTCTGCACTTAGGTCATCCAGAATGAATCCATCACTGCTGATTTTCTATGTAGCTATGAGTTTGACATTCATTAGATCCAAATAAATATAGATTTGTAGCTTATTCATTTGATTACAAAGAGAGAGCACAATACTGTAATAACCTTTACTTCCTCTCCTGCAATAGTGGACAGAAACCAAATTCTGAATAACATATTACACACTTCAAATACTTGTACAGAGAATTCTATTTAACTCCTTTTAAGTCTCAGTATATTTCAATGCAAAATTATAAACCTGTGCAATCACAGAAATGTTTATTATCATAAATATGAGTACAGCAGATAACTGTACTCAGAAATCCCTAATATATAACATATATAGATTTTTTAGCAAAATCATCATTACTGCAAAGTGTGAAATTTGGAATTCATATAAGCTAATAGATTGCAAGTATTTTACTCTGCAGCTTCAGGGAAACTATATTTTATTTCTTTTATTAGTAGGTCTTTTTCTACCTGAATTTTGTTGACTGAACTTAGGTACTGTTTACATGAGTATGTGTTATGTTGAATCCATGCACATAGTACTGTTCATGAAAATGAGTCATAATTACTCGAGTGCAGATGGGTCATGGTAATTTCTTTACTGGGTCTCTAGCAGCTAGCACAGGATGAATGACCATAATTCAAGAAGAATTTCATGTAAAAGAAAGTATTGGAAATAATTGGCAAGATATGGTCTTCTAATGTACTGAGTATTATTTTGAAAATTGTATCTTTTTATGGCCTTCCTCTTTTCTCCTGTCCATAATTTTATTGAGAAAGGAATAAAAAGAGAAACAAAAAGAGGGAGGAAAGAAACCCTCTCCCTCCACGTCCCACCTTCAAGGATTAGAGAAAAAACCCCTTTTTGGTATCAAAGAATTGTTTTGTAGGCTTCCATTTCATTTTAGCTACAAAGAGTCTGTATGAGAAAACGTGATTTTTGCTATCCCTGAAATTTAATATATCTTAACATTGAATTTCAAATCCCCATCACAAATAGAATTCGTTTTCAAGAATCTACACAATTCTGTTCAGGGGAGTGGTAAAATGTTAAAAAAATCAATTACAACTCCTAGGACTCTGAGTCTTGATTCCAAAGCTATTGGTCTCATCTCGCAGTACAGTCATCAGACTTGCTACCTCAGCCAACTATTTTGGAGACTACAAGTTGAATTTTATAGCTTATTGCACACTTGCCCTGATTTAAGACAAACTGAGTAAAAAAAAAACATTTGTGCTCACTTTCCATTCCGTCCTCAAAGTAAAGACAGAGGATTCTGGTCTTCTCATTTTAATAGCATAATCTAAAAGATGATTCCAGGTGTATAGAACACCAATGCATTATTTCCTTGAAATACCTGGAATCCCCCCATCCTTTTCTCTGTCTCCTATAGATGATACTAATTAGCTTCCAGTCTAAACAACATGCCACCACATTTTTCAGCATTTCATCTGAAGGCCCATAAAAATTTGTTTCTGTAGATTTCTGAAGTAATTCTTTGTAGAAGTGCTATTCAATATTCATATTCATTTTGCTAGAGAACACATTCCGTAAATTGCAGGTGAAACTGCAAAAATAATTCTCATACTTTGACATTCTCATAGTTATTTATTACAGATTAAAGATCACTGGTAAAAATATGAGATAAGTAAAGCTTATCAAAAAAGAAAATAAAGAACATATTTTGAAACTCACTTTTCATCTACTGAAAACTAAAGAATGACATATTTTTTTATTACTATTTTTAACCTAAAAATAAGTTGATTTTCAAATTTGCAGTTTGATGGGTTTTTTTTTCATTTTTGCACTACAAAATCCTTAAGACCATCAGATGATTCTAATGAAATTTGCTTATGAAACAAGTATAAGCATGATAGTAGGTCATAAAATATTGATCTGATTTCAACTGACTACCTCAAGTTCCAGGATCAAGAGCTGCAATTTCAAGGTATAGAAAAGTCCTACTTTACTATCACAAACACAGTGCTTCAAAAGACTTTTAGAAAACACTTTTAAACAATCAAAATAGTTAGAAATCAACAAGAATGTTTCAAGATGTTCACTATTATAAAAATAACTGGGTTCACACAAGCATTGGTTTGTTTAAATTTTAGACACAATCTTTTTAAACTTCTCATGTTTGCTAGCCCTTTGGTTAGAATTCATCCGTCCTCAGGTGGAAACTATCTTCTGAAACCTTCCAGCATTTTTTATTCTTTTACACCTTAGAAGTACACCAAAGACACTGATTCCTCTTCAAGGTGTTGAGATGAGAATACACGTGCTGCCTGAACTGTTACAAACATTGGGAATTGTTATTAATTTCATCATTTTCTCCACTGAAAAGGGAAAACAACTCGCAAGAGAGACACAAGCATGTGAAGCAGAGAAATCTTTAAAATTTTAATTAGTACTAAGCATCCTAATACGAGGTTCAACCACCACAACACCAGGTAAACAATTAATCAATGTCGACATTAAGAAAAATGTGACTAGGCTTAGAGCTATTTATTTTTTGTCTCACTGACTTTGATAAGGTCATTTACTTGCAAATTATAACGCTTTACTAAAATTCCTTTGTTGCATTTTGTTACTTTATTAGTTGTGACATTCTTTCATCTATATTACAAACCAGAGAAGATGATGGTACCCATTGTTAAGGTACAATAAGTCTAAATTTAATATACTTTCTTTTTTTCTTCCTTTTTATTCAAGTAGAACAAAACAATTTCCTTGGTAAATTACTGGTGAGCCTGTTAGCCATAAAGAAGTCAAAAAAAACTCCTCGTCATGTATGGTGGAACTTACCACTCATAAACTGCATAAGTGCTCAGGGCCTTAATGATGGCTTCAGGACCTAATGTGCACAAAGTGGACAAGAGCCCCAAACAACCTTTCTACTCATTTCTGATTGTCAGAATAAAATGCTGCTTGCCTCCCACTGAGGGAGAATTACCTGTGGACTGCAAATTTTGAGACCCCGGGGCAAGGTGCTCTACAGACTTTCAATTACCTAACCAATCTACTTGATCAAATTCATTTCTTGGGAGCCAATATTATTTGGTGTGCCTTTGCATCAGAGCAGAGAAGACAGATGATAATCAGAAGTGAATATTTGCATGAGCATAAGATATGAAAATCACACCCATACTGTAAAAGTCCTCATGAAGATGGAGTATTGACAGAGGGAATTTTCAGCTATTTGAAGAACAGCTGATGCATCTTCCTCTATATCTGGAAAGGTATCACCTGAAAGAGTTATCATGAATTGAAACAGCAACATTGGGCTACTTATGGTACCAATTTACTTAAAGATCAGAGGTCCTACAATATGGGACTACTTAATACCCTGTCTAGTGTGGTTCTAGACCAAGTAGAATCACTTAGTGAGAACTGTGAACCTCATGGGAGTTTGCAGGGCCATAAAATGTGCATAGAATAAATAGTCAGATGCTAAAAATATCTTAATTGATTAAGATTATAGTTAATAAGTATATTGTTCTTTAGAAAATAACTATGCTTTTTGTTGGTACAATGGAGGAAACCCAAACTATCAAGAACTCTGCCATAAGTTTCAAATTGCCATGGTTTAATGCCAGCTGGCAACTAAGCTGCACGCAGACATTTGCTTGACCCCCTCAGTGAGATGAGGGAGAAAATCAGCGGAGTAAAAGTGAAAGACCTCCTGGGTTGATATAAAGACAGTTCAAAATGGAAAGCAAAAGCTGCAAATGCAAGCGAAGTAAAACAAGGAATTCATTCACTGCTTCCTAAGAGCAGGCAGGTGTTCAGCCATTGTCTGGACGGCAAGGCCCCATCATGTGCAACAGTGACTTGGGAAGACAAACATCATCACTCCAAATGTTCTTCTTCCGCCTTCTTCCCTTCACTATATATATTGCACATGGCAACATAAGGTATGTTATATCCTGAGTTTGGTCAGTTTGGGGTCAGCTGTTCCAGCTGTGTCCCCTCAGAACTTCTTATGCACCCCCAGTCTCCTTGCTGGTGGAGTGCTGGGAGGAGCAGAAAAGGGGCTGACTCTGTGCAAGCCCTGCTCAGCAATAACAAAATCATCCCTCTCTTATCAACACTGTTACATAGCCCTGTTCTAGGTACTGGAGAAGAAAATTAGCTCTATCCCAGAAAAAACAAGCACATAAGCAAACTCTTTGTTTCTTGATTTATACTCTTGGTTCATCCCCTTTAATAACCATAAATAAAGTTAGAGATATTGTAGTGAAGTAAATTTAAGTGAAGCCGACTTGGTAGATCTTCACTGTAATATATGACTTTCAAAAATATGCATCTTTCTACACACACACATATATAGTATATATATATGTATACTAAGGTTTTAATAAGGTTACTGGTCTTATCAAACTGGTAAGTAGGTTGACCTACCTACTTTGTATTTTCGCACCCTCTTATCTAAAGTACATACTTGACTTCTGTCTTACTGCAAAAATTACTTTTCTTCATTTAGCCAAAAGAAATTCTGATTTGGAGTTCATCAAAAGTCATTTTTCCTTAGTATGGTCTCCAGTCTAATCAAGGCAATTAAGTTTTCCCTTTTAAACAATTTTTTCTTCATGTCTCTTCATCTCCTCCTTCCAAAAAAGTTTATTTTTACTTTCCAATAACTTTGTCACTGATTTTTTAACCTTAACTAGCATTCTTATAAATAGACGCCATCATAGAAAGTAAGGGAATACAAGTACACTCCCAGGGACAATTTAAAGTGAAACTCCTTCTTGAATACTGTGTTTTTTACTGAAAACCAGGTGGAGTAAGCATAGCTGAAAATTTCACTGTTGAGTCTAGAGAATTAAAGCAGGACACCTTACGTGATAGATAAGAGGAAAGCAATTAGCTCTTGTCTCTTCATTAACCTGCGTGGTGGAAACATCTGGGAGCAATGTGAGAGGTACTACTATATGAGGAAGTGGCAGGCAGGTGGTTTGGGTGAGTTTAAATGTGATGGGGGTATTTGGGGATGCTTCTGGGATATTCTGGGTGTTGCTGAACAGTGTTATGGTGAGTTGTGATCAAAGTAAGTTCTGTGTAATTGTTTCTGAAGTCTTGTATTGCAGGAGCAGTTGCGCTGGTAGGAGAATTTGGAATCACTTGGTTGCTGTGTGGCTGAGGTTTTGTTGAAAGAGTTTCTTACTGAAGCACTAACTTAGAACAACCAAAATGGTATTACTGAGCAGCATAATTGTAGTTTGTTTTGTTTGATAGGCTTGTGGGGAGCATAAAAGGACTTTGAGAGTTTGGTTCTTCAGGCTTTTAATTGAAGCCCATGAGAAAAGAACATTCACAAAGCCCTGTGGTTAGTTTATAGGAGCTGGTTGTTGTGTTTGTGACATGAATTCCATTTAGATATTTTCATACTACCAGTAAGTCCTCTTATTTGCTTTTATCTAATTTTTACAGATTTAAAAATAGAGAAAAAACTATAGGTGTGGGCTTCAGATAATTGCTACAATTTTCATGGGTATGATATTTCAAAAGCTTATGCTTCTCTTCTTGTTTTTAGTATTAGCACTACTGAATGTAGCAGTATGGACTTTAGATCTATTCAGCCTTATTTCTTTCACAGAGGCTGAACACCACACAGAGCATCAGTCCTAAAGGATGTTACTATGAAGTGTATAAGTAGTTGTTTGATGTTTAAAAAAACACTGTGTTAAAAAGCAAAAACAACAACAAAACAAATCCCAAACCAAAAAGCAAACAACCTCCAAACTTTTATTTTAATAAAATAATCATCAAAACCCTAAGATGTAAGGGTAGGACTCAGATATCTCTACTTTTAAAGAACCTGTATGAATTTCCTGTCATGAATGATAATTCAACCGAATATTTTAAGTGTTTGATTAAATCTTATTGATCTCAAACGTAAACATATGCTGAAGTAGCTTGATGACTAAAGCTTTATTTAAAAAAAAAAGAAAAAATCTGTATAAAATTAGTAGTTGGCACCATTAATAGGATGATATTTTGAAAAGCAAGCATGTATGTATGTATCTGTAAATATCTCTGCAAATACCTTCTTGCATTCATGAAATATTCACTCACTTTCTTGGGCTTTTTTTTTGGCTTAGTTCTGGGTAATGTTGTTATGTTAGCCTAGTGGATACTTTGGAAAAAATTTTAGTCCCTTCTGAAAACTCAGGCTTCAGTTGTATGCCTGGTTTCAGGCTTGATGTTGTTCACAAAGAGAAACTGGTGTTCTGAAACTTTGGCATGCTGAGCGAGAAATGCATTAGGGATTCTTTTAAGTTATTTCAAGTTTGTTTTTTCTCACGTGCCTTTGTGCCTTCAGTACATGACACAACATATCAAACCCAGTAATATTTTGAGATTTTGTTTTTGCTCTTCTTTGTGTTAAGTAATATTCAAAATTGTAATATAAATAGAATGTAGATGTGCTGTATTCTAAATTTTAGTATTTCATTTCAACTGATGAACAAAAATGAAGTCATGTTACAATTTTTTCCTTTTTTATTGCTTCTCCCATGTTCTCAGATTGCTGAGTTCATAAATACATACATTCTGTGCAGCTCTTGTTAACTAATTTGTTACTTTAATTGCTATTTTATTTTCATGTTGTACAACTATGAACAGAACAAAGTCCAGTTTCTGTTCCTGGTAATTTTACCAAACTATATCTATCTGGAATGCTACTAGAAGAGAACAGTCCCTCTCACAAGTGTGTTAAATATAATTAATTAATGACAGCCTAGTCCTGAAGTGTAATAAGCTCTTGCTACATGAAGAAGGGTAGTTGTAATAGGGGACTCCCTTCTAAACGGAATAGTGGGCCTGATGTGCACCCTGGACCCAACTCCCAGGGAAGTCTGCTGTCTCCCAGGGGCTCGGATAAGGGACATCACTGGAAAACTCTCCAGTCTCTAGTAAGGCTCTCTGATTACTATCTGTTACTGGCTGTTCAAGCTGGCAGCATCAAAATAACAAAGTCCAAGGGCAATAAAAAGAGACTTCGGGGCTCTGGGACAATTGGTAGAGATATCAGGAGCGTGGGTTGTGATTTTCTCAATTCTTTCAGTAACAACAAATAATATTAATAGGAATAGGCAGGTCCACTGGGTCAATGTGTGGCTGGTATCAATGGAAAATTCTGGTTCCTGACCACGAGGTGTTCTACTCAACGCCTGGTCTACTGACACCTGACCAGATATGCCTTTCTCAGAAGGAGAAAAAAGAGTTCTAGCACAGGAGTAGCAGAGCTCATTGACTGAGCTTTAAACTGGCTTGGAAGGGGGAAAAGAGACAAACCAGAGCTGCCAGTGATGAGCAATGGGATGGTGTGTCAAAACTTGAGGAAATGGGTACTAAGGGGGTCCCTCAATATGTTTCAGGCGGTGTTGGCTACAAAGAACCACACCTGAAATGTTTGCATAGTAATGCACACAGCAAGAGGAAGCTTGAGGCTTTGGCACAGTCGCAGAGATTTGACATAATTGGTATAAGTGAAACCTGGTAGGACGAACCCCCTGATTGGAGTGCCCTGTTGGATGGTTACAGGCTCTTTAGGAGAGAGAGACAGGGCAGAAGTGGAGGAGTGGCATTTTATGTAATAGAGGGTTAAAATGTATGGAACTCACCGTTGGCAATGGCACAGTTGAGAGCCTCTAGGTAAGAATCAAGGGACAGAAACATGATGTCTTTGTGGGAGCCTACTATAGAATTCCTAGCCAGAACAATGACACACATGAATTATCCTTTGAGGAACTGAGGGATGCTTCCAAGGCAATTGCCTTTGCCTTTGTGAGGGACTTCAACTTGCCAGAAATCAGCTGAGAGCACCACACAGTTGGTGCAACCTGGACCAGAAGATTCCTAAAAGACCTGGATGACAACTTTATGGAAGAGGACCTAAGGGAGCTGACTCAGAAAGATGCCCTCCTTAATCTGCTGCTTGTCAACAGAGAAGCTCCTGTGAGGGAAGTGGTGGTTTAACTACTAAAAAGAATCTGAAGTGATTGCTTTCTTTGCTTCCAAACAATTGTTTAGGCAGATGTCATCAAATATGACTGGCTTTTTCTCACTCTTGTGTTTTTTTCTCTGTCCTATGTCCCTTCTCTCTTCTTTTCTTTGTTTTTCAGAAATAACAATTTCTGGGTAATGGATAATTAACAGTATATCAGTATAAGAATTTCTTTGCTTGTGCCAAATACTTTTTTTAAGCTCTTATGCTACATCTTAGTTTTGTTACTTAATTTATATTATCTTTGGAGTGTCTGATCCAATTATATAGTCAGCTGAGCTTTGATACAGACAGCTAAATTATCATGGGATAAGAACCATGCTTTAGAATTGTTCATAAACAGATAAGTGTTTTGTTAAAGCTTTGCTGGATGTCATCCCTGTTGATTAATACCTGTAAAAGAAGAATCATAAAGGGGTAATTAGGAAGGATAAGAGACATAATTTCATTAGATATCCTAAGTTTTCATCTCATTAACAAACACCCTCCCTATTTGTATGTAAAAGAGAAAAGTCCAAGGAATAAATACGGGTTTTATTATGTTTTGTTGAACCTAGAAATATTGCTTTCAACAGGAGCAAGTCATACTTCCAAATATTTTATGAATGCAGAGAGAAGCAGACACATGTAGTGAGTCATTAATTATTAATTAATCTGGTCACCTAGCTGGCTAACCTACAGTTTAAACAACATCTATCAATCTTCATTTTCCATGGGCTTTGTGGCATTTCCTGCCAATTGACTTTTATCTTCAAGACCTGACTCTTTCAGAGGGCCATTAAGAGCTTCTCCTGAGCATCTTGTAGTTCAATCCCAATATATGCTCCAACATTAATCTGCTGCACTCATATCTTCCTGTACTGTTAAAGTTTAGACAATACATAATTTCTTGCCAGAGCTAAAATACACAGTGCTTGGCTTATCTTTCTAAAGAATTCAGGAGTTTAGAGGTTGTGTGCTGTCTCAACTTTTCTATAACACCACAGCCTTAGAATGTAGTTTGTGTTGTTATAGCTGTGCTTAAGGCTTTCAAATTATTTGATTTTTTTTTTTTTTTAGTTAATATATTCTAGAGAAATGCAAGAGGTGGGGGAACAATTAATTTTTTCCATATTTCACCTGTAATCAAATTCTTTGGGATGGTTTTGATGCATAGCATGCTGTGATAGATTTGTAACCCTTCCAAAATGAGAGATTTTTAGATCGTGCTGGTGCTTATATATTTTCACTGTCCTAGCATCTAGTTAGATCAGCTGCATCCTTAACTACTGTTGTACTGTGTGATGTTGCATAATCAGAATATGATGCTGCTACAGCTACAGGCCTTTCATTATTGTTGCTGCTGAATGACTGCATTCACTATTCTTTATTCCACTCCAGGGAGTACAGCAGACATCCTTTCTACAGATTCTGAAGCCTTGTTAAAAACACTTGAATTTTCCTTCTATTCAATGTGGGCTTTAACTGGTTGCATATATAAGTGGTAAGCATTGCATCGAACAAATTTTATAGAGCTTCTGATCCATTAACATGAATATGAACAATTTCAGAGTGCCTAGAATGTATTGAAAGTGCCAAAGCAACACTGTATTTTTGGAGGTTTTTTGGGATTTTTTTTGTTTGTTTTTTTTTTTAATATGCTTATTTACCCTACTCAGGATGAGAGGAGGCTAAGTAGAGGAATGTGAGATATAAGAGCACAGTCCTCTCTGGTTTTATTGAATCAGCAGCTCGGGTGAGGCTGCCAACCTCGTAGAAACCTTTGAGACTAACTGAGCAATGGCCGTGTCATGTTAACAACAGGTATTCTCCTCACTTCTATCAAACTGGGATGTGCAGCCTAAGAGAAGGCAAGGTCCCTGACCTATTCATCTTCTGTCCAATTAGTGCTGTGATATTATGGGTTTATTTTGGGGGTGGGGATTAGACTTCAATCTCCTTATGAAGACCTACTTTTTTTCCCCCAAAATTACCTAGTAATTTAAAAAGTGAAGCAACTTCATATTTTGAAGGCAGACGGGAATGAGAGTTGAATACCACTCTTTAGGTTGTGAGGGACCTTAAGGCATTGTTCTTGGGTGCCTTCTGTAACTACTGGAGGCTTTTAGGCCTGTTCTTTTCAGTTCCTCTCTCTAGTTACCTCATGCAGAATTTTGTAAACTTCTGACATGTGTTTCTCTCTTTACCTGTCTCCCCAGTTTGTCTCTGGTAGTAAATGTTTCTTGGGTTTTTGTGCTCTCAGAGGACATGAAGGCACCTAGCCCCAGTCACTCAGTCTTGTATAGAAATAGAGTAGAATAACAGGCCTTTGGAAATGTAGGATTAACTACTGTTTAAATAATTTAAATTTCCGTATTAGTAAAGCAAAAGAGTTTGCTGATAGTTAGGAGCGTATTATGGTCTGATACTGCAGATAATTTGAATCATTAAAGTGAATTCAGTTCACTGGTTTATGAAAAAAAATGCAGATGCTGCTAAATTATACGGAATATTTCCCAGACAAATCGGTGCGGTTTTATAAGAAAAAGAAAAATCTAGTCACATTACACTTATTTTTTTTAAATTTTTTTTTATATGAAATTGAGAAAAGAATGGGAAATACGAGAGCTGAATACTCTTGTAGTAGATGGTTTCAGCTCAGCCAAGGTTTCTTGTGGTATAGGTCAATTCAGTTCATCTTTCATTAGTCTTTTCATAAGTCTTGTTTCTAATTGGAGTTTCCATTTGGAAGTTACTTGATAAGCTATGGTAAGCTGGAGATTGTTTGCAATTGTACTGTTTATGTATGAAGCATGATTGTTATAGTTCAAGTGGGTTTACACAGTGATGTGTTTAAAAATTAGGTTTTGGGAAATTCAATAGTTTCATCTGTTTAAAAAAGAAATATCACTGTGATCCTTCAAAGAGATCTCCCTTTTAAAGGTTTTTGAAGCAACAGAATATTTTGTTTCCAGGAAAATGTTTGTATAGCAAAATAATTTTCTGTTAACTCACATTGGCTAATTTGAGCTAAATGTTTGGTTGAGAATGTCAAATTTTGTCTAACTGGAGTTTAAATCTTCTTCTTTCTCTCCAGTGAGCAAGAGATAAGAAGTTGATGTTTGCCATTAAAGCTCATCATTTGATCACCTAGCTATTGATAGCAACAGCCAGACTAATCAGATTTTTTTTGAATGACTGCAATATGAGGAAAGATTTAGTTAATCATTAACTTGAGGAAGAGACAAGTTAAGGGCTAATGGCTTATAAAATGATGAATGACCGTGAATTAATCATTTTATGCTCATTTTTCATGTCTCATGATATAAGAATGAAGGACATAAAAAGAATAATAAAACAGCAGGTATAGAACAAACAGAAATATGCATTTATCATACAAAATACAATTAAACTGTGGGGATCTTTTTGCCAGCAGTCAGCATGGTAAAGCAAAGTGTAACAGCCCAGAAGGATTAGACAAACTCATAAGTTCTTCAAGAAGTTTGAAACACCAAGGTGAAGACACGAACTCTACTTTAAAGAGTCCAGAAAATGTGGATTAACATATCTCAGAACGAGGTGTTTCCAAATCTGTCTTCTCGAGCACACAGCATTCTTTGGTATAGCTGCTGGGTTCCTAAGTCAGACTGGATGTATCCTACTCGGTCAAGAAAATGAAAATTCCCTCTGAGATTACAGAAAATGAAAAAACTTTCACTGCAGAAGATAAACTGAGGGTAAAAATGCAGGTGAGGGGAGAGTAAGAATGTGTCCAAAAAACAAAACAAAAAACCATCACGTGAATTCTGAATGAGGTAAGCAAGTAGGGGAACTGAAAAATAAATAGACCTAAAAACCTCCAGTACTTGCTGGAGGCATCCAAGAAGCCAATATGCTTTGCCTGGGGGCAGAAGTACACAGGGAAAAGTAGATCTGTGAATATTTGGGAACTCCCTGACAAGCTTCAGGCAATTGCTAATGAAGAGCCACCTCTGTAATTATTCTATTTTGGTATTGAATTTTTATGTGTGTTCCTGGTGCTAATTGTTGACAGATAGCTTGTTTAATCTTAATTCAGTTACAAGTTTGTTTGAACATACAATATTGCTTCACTTCCAGCATAGGCTAGTTTAGCTTTCCTGGCAAATTGTTTCTTGTATATTTTTGTCCTCATTTCATCATGATTCTGATGTGGCTTGCATATCAAGGCCTTCTTTGGAGCTAGATATGTCAGTTCCTTTCTCTTAGGTTTTCTTACTTGCTCATCCCTACATGTCTGTTAGGGGTTAGGGCTCTTCTGGCTTTTCAGGTTGCTTGAGCATCTATCCCCCTCAATCAGAGACCTTTCACTTAAATAAGTCAAAAATAAAAAATAACAAAAGTCAAGGGAAAAAGAAGGATAGTTGTGAGTATTGAAATATTAGAAACTTGAAATAACTGAAAGGGGAATAAGCAGACTTTCCCTAGCAGTATCCTTTGATCCCAAAAGTATCCAGACAGATGAAGCCCCAGAGATCTAAGGACAGGAAAAGATTCTACCTCGCCTTCCTCTTGCTTAAGATCCTTGTGACTGTCAGGGCCAGAGCACGGAAATGGTTTGAGGAAAAGCTCCTGTAACTTGCGGAGGACTTTGGAAGTGACAATTTGTGAATTGTGAAAGTGGATCTTGCTGAGCTCTGAAAGGAGAGCAGCATCCCAGGGAGTGCTGTGTAAAACGTGCATGTCCAAGAGCACTGCAAAGGTGCTCAAGGAGCAGCAGGGACCAGAGCCAAGTCTGACCCTTGGGGCTGCTCAGCGCTGCCAAACTGTTTGCAAGGTGTTGTCTATGTTTGGCGGGAGATACAGAGAATTCTTATTTGTTGCATGCGTTTGTGGCTCCCCCCGGTCCCCTGTCTGTAAGAATATTCTGCCCAACATTACTTGAAGTTTCTACTTGTTGGCTGGTTATTTCTCCAAATTCGTTTAGTCTTGTGATTTGACACTTTGAAGCGTCACTCTTCCTGCTTCCTCACTACCCCCAGAAACTAATTACTCTGCTGTTTCTCTGTTTTCCTTGGTGGATGCAGAGGAGAGGAGTTACTCTGATACCCAGGTTGACAATAACAACATCTGCAGGTTATTTGGAACCTTTTTTCCCCTTTGTTTCCTCTCACCAATCTCTCTGTACGTTTTGGAAGAATACTCTTTTTCCTGCATCATAGCAGCATCTGTGAACAGAAAATGTCAAGATGGAGCCTGGTAACCTTTCAGTTCTCTGGATGCCTAGTTTCTACATGTTCAATAGGAGTGCTCTTCTTAATTTTCATTTATGATTTTGAAGATATTGGACCATTGTTCTGACAGTTTTGCTTATATTTGCTTGTACCCAAGCATTCCATTCTCACTCTTAATACCTGACAACCAAACTCATCAGCTTGTCTACGGTGAAGTCAAAGACTCACGTCAACAAAAAAGAAAAAAAAATCACTGAGAAATTCAAGAATGATTCTGACGGTTTCTTATCCTCTGTTCACTGGGAACAACTTCACAAGTTGTAATAGTCAAGTTCCATTTTATATGCTATCATCTTGCTTGTTTTATTACAGAAGCAGTGTGGTGTCACCAGGAAATGTCATCCATTTGCTAGATATTTCCGTTTCCAAATTGTTAACTGCTTAGACCCGTGAGATTTTTCTATTTTAAAATAGCTGTGGTTGTTTTGAGGAATAACTTTTAAACTTTATTTCCGATTGCTTAATTAGTTTCTAAATCAAGATATTTGCCCCTTAGAAAACTACCTAATACACAGCTGGTGACATAAAGCTAAATAATTGATATCCTTATGTGTAATTACAAAGAAATTAATACTCCTTTAGGAAAGACCTAATTATATTATTTTTGAAAACTGAAGTTAATTAAGCTCATCTTCATCTACTCCCTTTCCTTCCCCCTGCCCCCCCATTTTGTGTGTGCTTGCAAAAAAGTACCTCTGCTGGGTTAAAGGAGTGAGATTTTTCTCCTCTGCCCTTTCTCCTCTTACTGGAGCCGTGCTGGCTTGAGTCTATCAAGTTATATTTATCCAACTGTTCTGCCATCCTATCTTTAATTAGATTCTCTATCAGTTTACTCAGTAATGGGACAAATCTCACCAGGCTGTAAATTTTAGATTCTTTTTTAGCAGCATTATTTAAAAATAGGTACTGCATTATTGTTTCCCCCACTATTCATCAGCAATTTAAGTGTTTCTGCAAGGATGTTCTGCAGATTTTTGTTTCAGCACTTTTTAAAATATTCTTTTGTTTGATGCTGCAATTTGTTCTCAACCTTTTCTCAAGTACCACCCAGTCTTTAATCCTGTTCTCCTGTAGATAAAATTTGATTGTCTGATGTCAAGTCACTGGTTTTAAACTAGTGATTTGAAGACTAGCATGTGCATCTGTAAGGGATACTTCAGAAAAAGAGTCTTTATTGACCAGCATCTAAATTTCCAATGGAAGGCTTAGCATTTTATTGTAGAAACATGGTGAACCCACACTCCAGTAAAGCTCTTGACAATAACTGGTTTCAGCAATTTCTCTCTTTTTCTGGTCTTTGCACTTTATAGCTACTTGTGCATTTAGAGTATGCATCAATTCGGAAAACTAAATGCAATGTGAATACAGTCAAATGAAGATGAAATAGAAGGTAATTAAGTGCAAGTCCAAAATTTTCACACTTGCACTCACAAGGAGCAATGCAGATGACCTGATTTACTTAACTTTAGTCATATATAGCCTCATTCATGTGCATAGTAGAAAATAAATTTTAAATTGACTCATAAGCACTTTCACACTAGCTCCTTATTAAAATTTTATTTGAAAAGTAATTTTTCCAAATTAATTTTGAAGCAATATTTTTATTAAAAGAAAAAAAGTGGGATGAGTTCTGGTAGAGTTAGTATTTCAACTTGGTTTCAACTGAAGTTGTTCACATTGCTCTACCACAAGCATGTTTTCACTGCTACTTATGTTAAAGTTAAGACACCTGTATCACACACTGTCTTTTGCTGGAAATTAATGCCTTTTACCTTAATGGGTTTGCTTACGATACTTGATTTTATATTGATCATATTTTGTCTAATTTGCATATATAGAACTAAACATATTAACAGCATGTTAATATGCAGTATCTGGATACTTGTGACAAAGGGGATTAGCTGCAAAGGCAAAAGAAATAGGAGGGAGATTACTTTGTTTTTACCTGTATATGGACCGGAAGTATTGAATTTTAGGATTCCTAGCTGTGTCCAAGACACCATGATAAATCAGAATATCTTTATTCTGGAGGAAAAAAAATAAGTATTTTGGACTGTAATGAAGACCTGAGTCTGAATATTCTGCTGTGGTGGGTAGATACTGGCTGGCCAGCAGACACTCACCCAGCTGCCCTCTCATTCCCCCACTGGGAGAGACCCTGCATGGAAAAGCCTGTGTGTTTAGAGAGACGGATAAATTCCTTACAAGTTACTATCAGGCAAAACAGATTTGACTTGGAGGGATGTTGTGTTGGCATTTTAAATAGATCTGAGTTGTAAGAAACAAAGACAGACTTTAAAACATCAGCTTTTCTACCCTGCCCTTTCTTGGCTGAACTTCACTCCAAACTCTTCTATACATCCTCAGGTGGCCCTGATACAGAGTATAGGGGATTGTGATCAGTCCAAAACAGTTCCTTTGCCTCTCCTTTCTCCTCACACTTCTCCCTGCTCCACCTGGGTACCCTCCAGGGGCAGCAGAGGGGTCTTCACTCCAATGCCCAGAGGCCCTCCTCCCTCTCTCCTCAGGGCTTGAGGTACAGTTCCCGGTCTCATTTGCTTTGGGTAAACTGAGTCATGTATCTTAATATGGAGGTTTTATTGGTAGGGAGGATAACATTTCCTCCTTTTAGGCATTAGGTTATATGATTTTGGGGCACTTTTATTGTAGTGAAGAAGGAAGCAGTTGAACCCTTTACCTGCTTTCTGACACTGTATCAAGGACTGCAAGCAAATAAAGAGAAGGACTTGGGTTTCTGTGCCTCACTTCTGCCCCTTGGGAGTTCCTTTTAATCTATTTGTTTTGGTCAGGTTGTTGTTTTGGGTTTTTTATGAACTGTTGGTCTGTTTTTAAATCAACTCACATTGCAATTATGCACCTTTAAATTTAAGGTCTCTTCAATGAAAACAATGTTTTTTTACTCTGTAGGTGATAAAACATTTTTTTCTTTCTTAAAAAACCACTTAGGACTAAAGAGCTTGTATCAAATTCCAATTAGAGAAGTAAAAACCTAGATGTAGCTTAATGAGTAAATGAATAGTTGGATAATAGTGGTCCCTTGTAAGAGGTTTTAATGTGGAAAATGCTCTTTAATCATCTGATGATTATAGAAGAAGAGCCGTAGTCTGTGACACTTTGATGCCCTGGCAAGGTAATTTACTGTATTTTACTTTCTTGCTGTGAAACTGAATAGCCTCATTCTGTGCCCACACAGCAATCTGAAACATCTGGAGTCTGCTGTATTCAGAAGTCTTTTTCTTGTTAAGTGTTCATCCCAAATTGAGTGAATGGAGAGCCGGTGCTTTCTGCTGCTGATGCACAGAAATGTATGGGGGGTGCGGATGTGGTTAGGTACAGGATTATTGCAAGGTACATTTTGTAAGCACTTTCCTTTTCAGAGAATATTTATACTTATATCTGAAAACTGTTTTTTTTTCTAGGGAGTGATCCAAATGCTTTGACTGGCTGTCTCAAAATGAAAAGCAACACCCGCCACCAAACACTTATCTGCTGCCACAGTGCACGAACATGCCTTTAAAACTAAAGGATCTGAAGTACTGTGGCACTTTCTTCACATAGTAAAATACATAAGGTGTGAAGCCTGTAATAGACTCTCCCTTCTGTATCCAAGTGACAAACTTAGGATAGGCAAAGCACCAATCTGTGTGCGATCAACACCTTGTTTGTTACAGAGGGAAAGGAAAAGAAGCTTCTCACCTTTGCTCCACCACTAATGAATATCTTCTTAATATCTAGTATAAACCTACTCTCAGTTTAAAAACATTACTCCTTGTTCTATAATTATTGCCATTGTAAAAAGTCTCTCTCCAGCTTTTTTGTAGGCTCCTTGAGATACTGAAAGGCCACAGTTAGGTCACCCCTGAACCATCTCTTCTCCAGGCTGAGCAACCCCAGCTTTCTCAGCCTTTCTTCATAGGAGAGGTCCTACAGCCCTCTTGACAGCCGTTCTCTAGATTTGCTCCAACAGGTCCATGTACTTCCCACGTGGGATCCCCTGAGCTGGATGCAGCACTGTAGGTGGGGTCTCACAAGTGCAGAGCAGAGGGGCAGAATCCCCTCCCTCGCCCTGCTGCCCACGCTGCTTTGGATGCAGCCCAGGACACGTTTGGCTCTCTGGGCTGGAAGTGCACATTGCTGGGTCATGTCCAGCCTCTCATCCCCCAGCACCCCCAAGCCTTTCTCAGCAGGGCTGCTCTCCATCTCTTCATTGCCCAGCCTGTGTTGATACCAGGGATAACCTCAAACTCAGGTGAAGCACCTTGCACTCGGCTGGATTAAATTTCATGATGTTCCCATGGAGCCACTTCTCAAGTTTGTCCAGGTCCCTCTGGATGATGTCTCTTCTGTCAGGTGTGTCAACTGCACCACTCAGCTTGGTGTTGTGTGCAAAATTGCTGAGGGTGCACTCCATCTTGGTTATGATGCCAATGAGTTAGAAATATATATATTTATTTCTGTCTTACCTTATTTTCTAAGCATTTTCCAGCTGCTTTGTTTTTAAGTGTTTTTGGTGTAAAGTCCTATGTAACGATGTTATGACTCTTTTGCTGCAATATAAGTGGTTACTTCGTGTGTATAATACTGTAGTCTTATGGCTGCTAATTGCTATTGTAGAATTCTTCTACTTCTAGTAGAACCTATTTAAAAAAAAAAAAACAAACAAAAAAAACACAACCAACCAAACAAAAACAACCAAAAAATACCCCAAACCTCTAAACCATCTCTGTTTAAGAGTATCTGTTACCAGGCTACCTGAAAACCTGTGAAGGACAGTTTTGTATTGTGGTGACAAGATAAAGTCAAAGTCAGTCTTACCCTTTCAAAGACTGATCATGTTTTTCATTAATGAAAGACTAATTAGATGGTTATCTTGTATGTTAAGTTAAAAGAAGTGCTCTGATGCACTGACTGTGGTTTTATTATTTCTATCATTATCACAACTACTTCTAGAATAGTATGTATGTGGATTTGCTAAAACACTCATTTTTTTAAAAAAATAGAAAAAGAAGAAGAGTCAAAGCAGAGACTTCACAAAGCTATGGATTCAAACACCTGGGGTTTTGTTGTGTTTCTTTTTTTTTTTTCCATCTCCTTTTGCCCTGTGTGCTTTAAGGAAAACAATGGCTGTGCAGAGTTTTGGTTGAAAAAGCAAAAGCTGTGTAATGATATTACTACAGCTATCACAGAGCAATTCCACTGTGCTGCTGTGTCCATGTCCCACTTTTCCAATAAATCATAATAACCAGCTGACAATGTAAATATTGCAGCATGTTGTCTGGGAATTATTTTGATTAGTTTGTAACTTGCAAAGGCTTCTCTCACTCTTGAGCAATGAGTTCTTCTCCCATAGTTGCTATTTTTCCCTGATATGTTGTGCTGTAAGAGATACTGAGATTGCAGTGGCCATAATTCTGGTTCAAAGGTGCTTGCAATAGATCAGGTTTGTTATGTTTCAGGGCTTTGGGGAGTATGCTGTTACTACAGAAGTATTTTTTTTTGCTATCTTTTCTTGCAGACTATCTATAACTAGATTTTTAAATCCCTGTATAAAGCTTTGGTTTTAAATCACACACAAAGATAAAAAATGTATGCTAAACCGCTGTAGGACCATACAGTCTGCATATGTTTGTAGCATGTCTGGATTTTTATAGTCTCTGTAGAGGCAAAAAAAATTGTTAAATTGTAATTCTTATATGTTCCTTTCTTTTTATTTTTCTTGCAGAAATAGCAAAGTTCCTGCTCTAGAAAGGATACATTTTTTTTTTTTTTAACCTGTAATACATTTTTGTCTCTTACTGCCATGTATTCTGTGTAATGAGTCATGGTGGTCTTTTGCAGGAATCCATTCTACTGTGTGCTGAAAGCCTGTATTCTCTGATGTGATGAAAATATGAGACATTGACTCTGACATAAAGCTTGGAAATATGTGCTAGAGTATTGGAAAAAAAAGGACAAAGAAGGATTTAAGTATGCAAATATTTACATTGATGGTCTTTTTTATTTTTTTTAAGGTCTACCTTAAAGTTTAACAAGAATTACAGTGTTTCAGGTCATTACAGCATCTTATTGGGTGACCACAATGAAAGACCTACTAATGCTTCTAGAATTGTTGTCTGTTGGGGAAAACCTTAGACCTAAGACACAGGAACCAGCTCTTGTTTGTCATGTGGTCATGTTAGTTTTCTGACCTCCTTCTCTTTAGATGTTCAGTCTCATTATTGAAAACACACAAACATCAGATTTTTTCAAAATAGTCTATCTAGATAAACTTGTACCATTTGTGATCTTGTATGCATCATTAATATTTATTGCATATATTTTAGCTGGAAACCCAGGTTAAGCATCTAGACTTGATTTCTCATTCTGCCGCAAGTTTCCCAAGCTGTCCTGAGTAAGTAATCCAGCTTTCCTATAGCTAAATTTTCAATCTATGTAATAGATTATTATTTAATAGAGATTCTTCCCATTGTGAGAGAATACACACTATAACTGTGGAAATAAACTTATGATGAATTCCATAATGATTAGGAAGTGTGGGATGGATCCACATGCCAGAGATGGATGTGAAAAGAAGCAGTTATGTCCCCCAGTGTGGCAAATGAGTTTAACCAAACAGCCTTGTCCCAGAGTATATTTGAAATGTATGGGGAGTTATACTAGCTTCATGTTAATTGCAGGACCCTTGCAGTATTAATAGAGCAGGCTTTGGTTTTATGAAAAAATGTAAACTGTACTTTTTTCAGAGGATTATAGTATCACCTTCTGCTCATCATGAATGTCATTTTAACTTAGCTGTAAGTATGTACTTTGTAGGCAAAGACAAAATTCTTAAAACTATGGAAGTCAAATAAGGGGAAACTGCTCAAAGTCACTATATTGAAAGGCATAGAAACACAGAATAGTTTAGGTTCGAAAAGACCTTTAAAGATCATTTAGTCCAACCTCTTTGACATGAGCAGGGACATTTTCAACTAGATGAGGTTGCTCAGAGCCCTGTCCAGCCTGACCTTGAATGTTTCCAGCAGTGGGCCACCTACCACTTCTCTGGATAACCTGTGCCAGTGTTTCACCAGATTCACTATAAAAAAAATTCTTCCTGATATTTGCTGTGAATTTGCCCTCTTTTAGTTTAAAATCTTTACCCCATGTCCTCCCAGAGGACCTGCTTAAAAGTCTGACCATAATGTTTCTTTTCTGATGGAAGTGTATGTGGTTTTTTAACATAAAAAAAGAATGATTATTGTTTCATTTATTAGAGCATAAATAAAAATCCCATTCCTGGCTAAATATTTTTTTTCTCCTGCTTTTCTCAAGATGCATTCCTGGCAACAAACAGATAAAATTATTTGAAAAAGCTACAAAGAGCAACTGCTTCACTACCGAAATATAAAAAGAAATTCAGCAGAAAAAGCAATTTAATTGAGAGAGAACTAGTGAGAAAAGAACTGGAAAGAAGCCCCCATGCTTCAAGATTTCTCTGAACAACGGAATATAAAAAAGCCTGTTTTTTTAGAAAGTGTCATGGGCACATCTGAACACTTTAGATAAATGTTTTATTGGATGAATCCCATTATAGTGGCATATGCTGGCAGCAGGGGTTATGACTGAACCTACAGCAAATGCCAAGATTCAGTTAAATATGTTTCAGAGTGGCTGGGCTGGACTCTAATTACCTACTGTAAAAATCGCCATGCCTGGTGTTGTGGTTTAAACCCAGATAGCAGCTGAACACCACACAGCCACTCATTCATCCCCCCTCTGGTGTGTGATGAGAGAGAGAAGTGCAAGGGTCAAACTGAGAGCTGGTGTGGTGAGACAAAGACAGTTTACTCGGGAAAGAAAAAACCATGCTGTTAATTTGTTAAATTCTGTCATAGTGAGGAAGGGGTGTGGCTGGGACCTGGTAGTCATTCTACACCCCTTCACATCATTTTCTGGGGCTGGGAGAAGGGGCTCTCTTCTGGGTTGGGGTAGCATGGCAGCAATTGGGTTAGGCTCCACGGTGAGAATTTTGATGTGGATTTCTTGCCTCTCTCTCGTACACTTGTTATTATTATTATTGTTGCTGTTAGTGTTCATTTTCTCATCTCGTTGCTGTTTCCAGTAAATTGTACTTACTCAACCCTTCATCTTTACCTTTTGTGCCTCCAGTTTTCCTCTCTAGCCCACTGCTGAGTGAGGGGAGGGGGAGTGGGCGAGTGGTGCATGGGTTGAGTGGGAATGCTGAACTGGAGAATACCACTCCTAAACCACAACACACACATGAGCAAAACAAGGAATTCATTCCCCGTTTCCCATGGGCAGGCTGCTGTTCAGCCATGACGTGCAGAGCAGGGCCCCATCACACGCAGCAGTTACTTGGGAAGACAAATGCCATCACTCCTCCCCCTTTCTTCCTTCTTCCTCCCCCTGCTTTATACATAAAGCATGAACTATCTCTCTGGTCATTTGGGATCAGCTATCCTGGCTGTGTGCCCTCCTAACCTCTTGCGCACCCCCAGTCTCCTTGCTGCTGGTGTGAGAAGCAGAAACGGCCTTGATGCTTTGTAAGCTTTGCTCAGCAGTAATGAAAACATCCCTGTTATCAACACTTTCCACCACAGAAACATAGCCCTATACCAGCTACTGTGGGGAAAATTTTATTCTATCCTAGCCAAAACCAGCGTACCTGCTGACATTGGAAGCAGTAGCATCAGGAATTTGTACCTTGAAGACAGCAGAGCATCCAAGGGGCTCATGTATAGGCAGCCTCACCTGCCTCACTGTAACATCTCATGCTACATCTTTGAAGGGCAATATTTCATTCTAAAATAGGCCAGTAAGTCAATGAAACATACTGATTTTTGATATATAGATACTTGTATTAGAAGACCTTTCATGTGTACAAGCATTATCTTATGCATCTAGAAATGTTAATTTTTTAATGTGTTTTTTTTTTTTTCTTCTGCTTTATTGCTGGTCTTATTGAGACTAAGGTTCTAGTCAATGCTTGTATTGTGTTCTGTCTCTGGTTAGAGAGTCCCAGACATGGTCAGTGGTCTATGTCTAAAGGATTTTATAGGTGTAATTCAGCCTTTATATGACTTTGACCCACAGGATTAAGGATGGCAAAACAAAGATATTTGTATCAATAAAATAAATTGTTTACTTAAAATGATAATGATTAGATTAAAATACTTTAATCAGAATTATTTGCTATGCAGTATAGTTATGTACACTAGTATTGTACACTAATTTTTGGAGCAATATTGAAGCAATGGTGTTAAATCTAGCAAAATAATTATTAGTTAAGAGATTGATGTTACTCAGCCATGCCAACAACTCTGGCTAAATCTTTCACTCAGCCTCCAGGAGTAACCTTGAGAGGCATCTCCTCTCAATCGAGAGATCTCCCTACACACTCCTAGAAGGGATGTGTTAGAGTCCTGGCTGTTCAAAGTTGGGGCTGGGCTTTTATAGTATAAAGTGATTGACTGTCAGTCATAGTTTCTAGGCTGCTGTGTCAACTCAGCAGCTTTAGATAAGTTATCAGTCCTATCACTTGTTTGTTCCTTTTTATCAGAGACTTTGTCTTCCACATCCTCACTGGTGCCAGAGTCATTCAGGAAACGTTATTTTTCACATCCTCAAAATGTTTATCTTTAGGATCGATGAGTTGGGCTGATCTCAACATTCTTCAAAAACAGTGTGACCCTGATCTCCATCCATCAATGATAACTTTTGCAAACAAGGTAAAGTTTGAGCTGTTTTACCCCCACTTAAGCAGAGCACCCTTCTACATGTAAGCATCTGTATCAATAAGCACAAAAATTCTTATATCTGTAGTATATTGTTCAATAGCTAATACAAGATCTGTTCACAATTCTGTTTGCTTTGCATGGCAAAGAGCTTTACACTTTTAGAGTAGCTTATTCCTTGATTCATAGGTAGAAAGTTTTATACATTATTTGTTAAATATTATTTAAATTGAAATATGCAGAATGATCCTTGAAAAGATCTAAATATTTTTATTTAGCATGAAATAATTTTGCAGCTCAAATTGGAAGAGTTAGAAGTAACAATAGGTAGCTGAAATTTCTGCAAGATCTGCAAGACTATTGGTGTTAGAACTGCAGTAAAATTGAGCCACAACTGGCATCTCCCTTCATCTCAGTTACTATAGTACATGTAAAGAGTAAAAAGTTGCTTCTATTATATAGAACTTTTGGGTTTGACTCATGAACAAAACACAAATTAAGGTTAGAGGGTCTTTCTTCTAAGCCCTTGGTATTGAGTTGCACTTTCTCAAATGAGAACATATACACAAAACCTAGATAATAAAGTTGACACTGCATACTATCTTGGAAAGGTTGTTCTATATTCTTATGAAGAACCACATACGGATATGTCAAAGTTAACTGGTACTTTGGAGCAGATGTGTTTTGCCTTTGGACAAAATCTTAGGATAAATCCTTGACTTTGACATAGTATGGTTTCCTTTACTTGTTAGTCACATTAGGGTGGATTTCCTCTTGGAATTCTTTCGTAGTCTAGCATACCAGATAATATAAACACTTCTTCTAGTTGTTTGTGCTTTCAGATTTTTTTTTGACCTAATAAAAACTTACTTGTTTTTATATTAAATAATTGAAACATAATTTTACTAGAAATTCCTGAAAACAGGTGTCTTATACTCTACTACTGCAAGTATTAGAGTGAGGAGGTTACTTTGTTGTTAAAGAAATTATTTGCAGTCTACAATAGTTGAAAAAGAGAATAAATTAAAATTAACTCAGCATGTTACCAGCTGAGCTTACACCTTCAGTATGACGCATAGCAAATGATGTTTTCCAGAAAAGTTCTTCAAGGATCAATGGCTGCAGTTTGTTCCTTGTGGTGGTGAGATCAAGTCATTTAGCAATCCTTGTACTTTAACACAAGTTCTGTACAATGATATCCTCAAAATATTTTCCTTCTGATTTCTAGAAGTGACAGACTTTGGCAAAGCACCCTAATTTTTGATATTAACTTATTGTGTGTAGTAATCCTGGAGAGAGCAACTGAGAACTGTTAAAGCAAAATATTTCACACAGGATTCATCAGCTGAGAGGTGAGGTGAGGGTGCTGCAGTTAGACGTCCCCGGGTTCAACTAGGGGCAAGGCCGAAGATGTGTTCCCACATGCACGCACAGGGCTCATGTTACACACCCAGGGCCAGCCACACATGTGCACGCAGCATAGAGCCTTCTCACCCACAAAAGAGGTAGAAAGTAGTTTAATAAGTAGACAGGACCGGCTGTGCTGGTCAGGTACAGGGCATGGGCAGATGAGTGTACTGACCAGCCACCTATTTATGTGTGACCCAGCCTTTATATCTCATTATCCTTCTATTATCCTACTCTTGTTACTTCCCAAATCAGCTAAACTTCTGGCTTTTCCCATCTCTAGTTCCTCCTCTAAACATCCTATAATAAGTCCTATGACCTCAACCCTTTTAATCTGCAAAGAGATTTCCAGATTGCTCCTGATTGACTCCTTGTGATGGGTTTCACACCTGGACAATGAGGCTGAGGCTGAGCCTGTGCTGGGACAATCCTGGGAGGGGTCCAGATAGGATGTTTGTTGCTTGCTAGTCCTTGGTTTGGGTTCCCACCTGCAGCTGTGCATCCCTGTGCTCCTCTGAGTTTATGGAGATGGGCCTGTGATGGGCAGATGGCTGCTGGCATGGGTCTGGGTGCAGCTGAGTGCTCCCATTCCTGCCGTTGTGTCTCTGAGCTCCTTTGTGGTTCTGGGGATTAGCTTTATGACACAACCGAGCAGTAATGAATACAGTATAATGCCTTCTGAACAACAGGCTGTGTTCTCTAGTTATTTATAATGGAGAATTACTGCTATACAAGTTGCAATGTATGCAAGTCTCCAGGGAGGAAGATGTCCCTAATTGAAGTAATTGTAAGTTAGATTGTTTTGCTGAGAATATTATGTTGTTTGCATTTACCTTGTCCTTAAAATACTCTTCATAACTGATCCTTTTGACTTCTGGTTTTAAGGATTTTTCTTCACAATATTCAAACTATAGATTATCTTTCTCAGATGAGTTTGTAAAAGGGGAATTAAATTTACTTTGTTCTCTTTTCTCTAGCTATCTGTCATGGTTATTTACAAGGTCATGCTGTGTTTTACTAATTGTTGAGTTATTCTGGCATGACAGTATTGTTTCATGTAGAAGTTTTGCCTGGGTTAATGTCAGCAGGAAAACAAGTTTAGACAGTCCTGTGATTCAGAGCTTACAAGAGATCAGTCTCTAGTGTGCAAAACTGCCTGTCACTGTTAGAGCAAGATGAAGCTGAGTGGGCCATGAGAGAAAGAGGGATAAATGTTTTTTATCAGGGCATTGAGACCTTTCTGAAAGGTGTCAACCAGCTGGGAACACACAGCATGAGGATGTATGCCCTTCAGATGGAACTTTCCTTTCTGTGTTTTGTTTGATTTCTAAAATCAGTGACAGGGCGATAGTCACTGGAAAAGGAGATCGTTAATTAAATGCCATTTTGGCTAATGTCATATTTAAAAAAAAAAAAAAAAGCTTCTCAGGGAAGCTAAAACAGTCAGCTGGTGTGATATCAAAGGATTTTAACTGTAGTTATTGAACTGTCTTCTCATTTTCACCTTGTGTTTGAGATGGGCATAAGAATTTATCTCCTGGTTGGTGAGTGTTTGGTTCCCTGTTAGTTACCTGCAAGGAAGCACATAATTTTATAAGCAAGTAGCTTAAGAAAAAGGAAGTACTTAAAAGTGCTTACTAGAAGGCCTTTATGAGTTGAGTTTGACTAATCGTATTTAGCAGGTTGTGGGGAAGTAGAGATGTGAAGCTTTCACTGGTGGATGCCAGTCTCTGCAATATGCGTTTAAGTAGGTTTGAGTATGTATGGAACTGCCTTTTCTCAAATTCTATCTATGTCTTATTGGTATGGGAAGCCATGGTGAAAATCTTGATGAAAATCAGCCTGTAACTGAAGTAAATCCCTTTATAACTGTATTTCCCATATCTCCTCTTCCATGAGGTATTCTGGAGTTTTTAGAGAGCGGCAGAAGAGTTGTTAAAATAGCTACTTCTTATCCTATTTAAATCCACACAGACGATAAAATGTAGTACTTTTCAATGTTTTTTATAGTCTCATGTCAACAAAAAGTTGGAGTCTTGGTGTAATTTTAACATTCATATATTCTCGTAGCTGCTTATTAATGGCTTCTTTTTAACTTCTCTACAGCAATTCATCAACAAACAGAGATGAGAGGTAGTGATGAGTGTTGCAGAATGCGAATATGAACAAAGAGCTCAATGTTCAGATCAAAGGATTTTTATGTAAATGTATCTCATTTAGGCTTAACTGGCTGAAAATTAGCCATTATTCCAGCATCTTTATAGGTTGACTTTTTAGCATTTCATCTTGTAAATGGGCAATCTGTGACTACCCATACAGTATACAGGCAGTTATTTTTCTTCAACTTGATGGTTGTATTGCTGCTGTCTTCTTTCTAAAAAGTTGTCAGATTGTCTTTTGAAGTTATGTTTAATTATCCGAGTTTAGCTTCACCAAAGTGTATTTCAGTGCTGGGTTAAAATGCTATTTCTATGTGACTACAGAACCAGTCTGTCCAATAGGAAACATTTCTAGATTTGAGTGAGTTACTGCTCTAAAAAGAGGTCTGACATTTTTGCTGTGGATTTAATGTAACAGATTTATCAATGGCTACAGATGCAACTGCTATTAGCAGTTTCATGTGCAGACACAGTGTTTTCTGAATCTCTGCTTATAAGATGGCAGTGCTGTCATCTTACAAATATTAAATGAGTAAAAATAAATTCAGTCTTTGAAAACATCAGTTAGAAGGGCTGAAATGGTGCCTTCTGAACATATTCCATCCACTAGTGGTTTTACAAAGTTAGGAAGTTGCAAAATTCTTATAGCACTTAATTTTACAGAGAACATTATTATAATATTTAGGTGGTTTGTTAGAATTTTCTGAAAATTGTTTAAATCAAAACGCACTTTCTGCAACTTAGTATTATAACCCTTTAAATACCTTATTTTCTTCTTTCTCATATCTCATTAAATACTTCAAAAAGATTTTCAGAGACTTGCTTGATGATATCATACCTATAATGAAAAAAGTGCAGTGTAGATGGAGGTGTCTTGAAGAGATCTCAAATGTCCATACTGTCATTCTCCCCACTCGTTTAAATCAGGAGGTGAGTTGTGTTTGGCTATTCAAACAGCCACTTGCAGCATACATATGTTTTTTTTTTTCTGTTGAAATCTTGGATTAACTATGCACTGTGAGATGCAAAGTCCAGTAATTAGTGTTAATAAAATTCAAAGATAGCAGCACAGGAAAGCATGTAGAACAAATGTAATTACAAGCTGTTATGATAGTTTACAAACATATGTATGTACTTTATATTGCTTTCTGCTTTGATTCTTGTATGGAGGTTATAACAAATAAAATGGTCTCCAGACATTATTTCTCTTGCTGCTGAGAAAGCACATCTCATACCTTGTATGCAGCTTTCTAATTCTACGTTGTTTGCCTTCCCTTGGGTATGAGCTTTTATCCTGTAAAAATGGGGGGTTAATATTCTGCGTCTTAAATGTTGAAACAGTTCTGCCTGTTACCTTTTTCCTCTACTGTATTTTATGCACCAAGTGGCTTGTAACTCAGCATGGCTTATGTTTCCAGCACTAGCTGGAATCCAGCACTTTCAGAAATAAGCTATGCTCTGACTATGAGGGACAGCTGCAGTTGTGCCACTGTTTACTACTTACAATAAATGCTGGGAAAACAGAAATATTCCTGCCTTCCCTGAGGTAAACAAAAAGACTGGCAAAGTAATGTTGTGTTTGAATATGAAGCAGTCATACAAGGCAGACCTGTCCATTTAATAGGATTCACATTATCAGTCCATGGAAATAACTCTTGTATTAAGGTTAGCAAAATTGAAGTATGCAAAATACACAAATCTTCAGTGCTAGGGAATGTACAGGATTGGGCAGGATCATCTATTACCATTTGTGCAGCTTTTCATAGCTGTAATTTTACAGATAAAATTCCCCCTACCATTACTAGTGATGTACTCTGTTCAAGAAACTATTTATTCCAAAACATGAATTAAGTTTTCTGTTTCTCTATGCAATTATTTAATATTTCTCTTACCAGAGAAAAGAATAAATAATACTTAGAGATTTTTCTTTTTTGCATAGCATATCTGGTTAGACTTGGCTGGTTTAGTTTTAAGTCATTATTTTTGCCAAAGGAAGAATTCCATAATGTGATAAGATAAAGCTGATCATGTTATCAGAAATGTTGATGAGTGGCAAATGATATTCAGATGTAGGACAAAGCTGGTTTTTTCTCTTAACCATCATCTGTTACATGTCATAATGGCTTAGCTCATCTAGGACATGCCTAATGTTTTCTATTTTTAAAATATTTTAAAAATATTTTTAATATTTAAAAATTATTTTTAATATTTTTAATATTTTTAATATTAATATTTTTAATATTTTTAATATTTTTAATAT
>VZTE01003054.1:311875-383199 GCA_013397775.1 Eulacestoma nigropectus | reverse complement strand
TTTTTTGAATTTTTAAAAAAAATTAAATTTTTTTTAAATTTTTTTAAAAAATTTTTAAAATCTTTTTTTTCTTTTTGGTCTATGGGAAACCAGAATCTTATTTTGCAAGGCTTTTTTGACTAATAAATTATGGGTGTATTATATGATTATGGATGTACCCACCTCGTTCTCTAGCTGTAGAATACAAATGCCATTGCCAGTAACTGAAGGAGGTCAGGAAATAGTACACTGTATTCTACAGAAATATTGTTGAAAGCTGAATAAACAAAAAGGCGTTTAAATTAGAATCACAGGGTGGTTTGGGTTGGAAAGGACCTTAATGATCATCTAGTTCCAACTTCCCTGACATGGGCAGGGACACCTGCCACTAGAGCAGGTTGCTCAAAGTTGCCCAAATCAGCCTCAAACACTTACAAGGATGGGGCATCCACAGGTTCTCTGGTCAGTCTGTCCCAGTGTCTCACCAGCCTTTGTGTAAAACTAAACAAGTAAACAAAAACTAATAAAATACCCCAAAACTCCCAACAAAAAAAATAAATTTTCTTCCTTATATCCCATCTAAATCTACCCAAAATCTACCATATTACAGTTTAAAACTGTTGCCCTAGGTCTTGTTTCTACAGGCCTTGGTAAAGAGTCTCTTCCAGTCTGTCATAGAAGCCTTCATACATTGAAAGCCCACAGCGATGTCTCCCTGGAGCCTTCTCTTCTCCAGGCTGAGCAACCCCAACTCTCTCAGCCTGTTCTCATAGGAGAGATGTTCCACCTCTCTGACCATTAATAGATTTGCAGATACATTATGTATGAAGAAACAGTTATTGAAGACTTTTCAAATTACTGTATTGAATGTACAACAAAGACTGTAACTATGCTTCGTTCTTCTGTAAGTTATCAGGAAAGTCAATTTGTGGATGACAAAAAGTATCTTTATTATCTGGGCATATGTACATTGTGAAAGACAAGAGCCTTTTTGCCTGTTTCTTTTGATGACTTTTGCAGCAGCACAAAACCTTTCTGAATTAAATTATGTTAATGATAATTTTATTTCTTTTTTTTAATTATTATTTGGAAAAATAGATAATCTGATCAGGTTACAAGATCAATTGGCAAGTAACAGAAATTCATCTGCTGAGAAGATTGGTGTTAATGTGTCACAAAGTACACAAGTATGCAAGTTCTTACAACCTTGATTTAGATTTAGAAACCAGGCAAGCATATTAAAACAACATTTAAAGTTGTTCAAATGAAGATTTCTTGTGTATAGTTCGTTCAGAAACATTAACCCATTTCAAGGTTGTGGATGATGCCAGCTAAAGAAATGTAATTTTTGTTAAGATACGGCACTAAAATTGGTAAATGTTTCTACTGCTGTTTATGAAGCAATGGTTTTCCTCAGAACTCTTCAAGCAAAATCACAGTGATTTTAACTTTAGTGGACTAAGCTTCACTGGAGATTTATGCAGCTACTTCTTTCTTATGTAGTTTTTCTTTAACACTTTATAAAATTCTCAGTAAAGCCCAGATTTTGGGAAGTGCATTGATAGTGTTGACTGTCCAGCTCCTAAGTTTCTATTTGTGCAACAGCATCCAGGAGGTACCATGAAGAGTCAATAATTCTAATAATGGGCAGCTATAATTTTTTTCAAGTGAAGCCTTAGCTTAAATTAATGTTCATATTCATTTCATGGATCTATTCATAATTGTGGGTTTCAAATTTCATTGCTAATGTGTTAGCACATCATAATGGTCTGGTCGCTCTCTGTCTGTACCTCACTTAACGATACTTTTTTAAAAATACTGAATGCTCCAGAAAATTGGTACCAAACTCCTGGGAACCATTGCTGAGTCAATGAATTATTCCAAGAAAGCTGTTGCTATGGCATGCAGCAGCAAACTGTGATTTTTCAAGTGATGTGTTCATAAGATTGCTTATAATGTGTACATTCTTATAATGCTTTTACTAGAAAAAGATAATGTAAAAATCATTTTCCGTTTTGCTGATGATGTATCTACTTTTTCAAAGCTGTATACTAAACGTGAAAGGAAAAGTTTTCTTGGAAAAATGTTGTGTTTTTTTTTTTTTTTTTCCCTCTTGATTTCTTTATTTCTATTCAACAGGCTGTGACCTGTAAACATAGTGAAAGGCAAAAAAAATGAAACCAGTGCATGACAGGCACTGAGACAGCCCTACCTGGAAAAAGAAAATTAATTAACTGTTAGGAGTCCAGACTTTTTTTCCTGCTTTCCATAAACATACTGTAACAGTGCATTAAAAAAACAACCCTGAGTTTCCCAGATGAAGAGATACCTAGAATAACAGTTATTATGTACAACTAAGAAAAAGCTATTGCTGGTCAAAGGGAAAGAAGTAGGTATGTCATAATGAAGAACCTATTCTAGCATATATGATAAACTATGTGAGGTGAGAAAAAGAGATTGTTTTATGGAAATTCATGAGAATTGTGAGCACAAAAAGTAGTGGATGCATACACAAAAAAGCATAAAACTAAACTGAAGATGCTACAAAGCTGAGCCTTAGGCTAATAAGGAGAATTTATCCTTTTAAAGAAAGTAGAAATTCTCTTGCACTTTCTTACTACCTGATGCACCTAAGACCTTTTTTTTTCCTTTTCAAATTTTCCTTCAAAATATGCTTTTTTTTTTTTTTTTTTTTTTTTTTTTTTGGAGAGTGTGTGTGTGTTCTATAGTCACTAGTGAGACTAGATAGATGAGTTTGACTTCCTGAAAAATCAGTGCTGCTTCTCACAAATCTATTTTGGCATTTCATTGCTGTTATTTTATCACATCTCTGTCTCCTTAGTATCAGGATAAGTTGGTAGCTATAGCTTTAGGGAGACTTACTGTCAACTGCCTTCTTGACATATGACTTGCTCCTAATATTTTATTTTGACTCTAAATGAGAATAAGGTAATATTTTTCTCAATTTCAACTCTGTAATAGAAAATGGAAGAAATCAAATTTGGTGTTTCTTATACTGGTAGACTTAGATAAATCTGGCATCGATCCCTTGTACTGCAGAAAAATCTTCTCCTATAAGATTGTAGTGGCTTTGATCACATCTATTTCAATCTGTGAGATAAGGATTAGAAGAAACGCAAAGCAGGCCTAAAACGTTAAAGAATGTAAAGAATTTTATTACTAACAGAGTTAAAAGTAACAAGAAATAAAAAGAAGTTAAAGCAAAACTCTCTTCTTTCCAGCACTCTCCAAGCAAAAACTTCTTCCCCCCTCCCTTTTCTCCCTCCAGCACTCCCCCCTCCTTTACCACCTCGCACAAAGGGTAACAATTTGGTCAGTCTTGCAGTCCTTAAAAGTCTCTTTATTATAGTTAGGGAAAAAGGTTCCTTCTGCCATGCCATGGACATCCTTCACAACTCAGTAGTCCGCCCAGAAACTATCTACTGAGGTGAAATATCTCTCCCATGACAATTCCACAGTGTATTCATACTGCAATCATGGGCCATCACATGGGGTTACAAGTCCTTTTAAAGATGAATTCTTCCAGCCCCAACACAAAGGTTCTCTGCTTCCAGTCTCTTTTAAACATGAATTATTCCAGCCTAAACACAAGGGCTTCTCTTCTTCTTCACAAACCTCTAAAAGCTGCTTCACAACTCCATGGCCCGGCATAGGCATCTTCTTACATCTTCACAGGCTGCAACATAAATTCTCACAGGCATGGATTTTCATCTCCCCATACTTTTATAATGATTTAAAGAGTTCAGTCCTCCGCAGCTGCTAGAAGGGGGTTTAAGATTGGCACCGGAACGCACACACCCTTTTCTTCCGCCGCCGTCTCAGCATCGTCTCACGTGCCTGACTTTCTCTTTCTCCCTGACCGTGCAGCCTCCATGTTCTTCTCCCTCACGTCTTTCCCCACGGGCTGCGCTGATGTTCAGTTCGGTGCGAGCTGTGCAGGCTGGAAAAGGAGGCTTCGCTGGTCCTGCTGGGTCTGCGCGGGCTGCAGGAGGGGGAGAGGAGGCTCCCCCTGGGCTGCATGAAGGGGGAGGGGAGGCCCCTCCTGATTTTTCTCCAGAAGCCCAGCCAGATGGATTCGGCTATCAGGCAGTCCATAGATAGTTTACCTGACCGCAGCTCTGAGGGAAGGGAGAGGGGTGAGGGGGGGCAGGCAGGAGCCCAGGCCGGGCCTGGAGGCCGCCCGGAGGCTCAGAGGCCCCCCCTTCTCCTACCAGAGACAGGGAACAAGAGGAACTTCCCACTCTTGCACGGGGTTTAAATATGCAAAATTCACAAAAGCACGTTGGCTTAAAAGCTTGTCAATCAACTCAGTTTCAGCCCATTACAAAGATGAAACAATATAATGCTGATGTCATTTGTCTGATAGTATTGGTCTCTCTTATCAGTGAAGCATGCATGGTTGGACAACTTTACTTATTCAATGTCTTCCTTATAGACTTTCCCTGTAATAATTACTTTTTCCCACAGTTACCTTCTGGGATTTGTTTATTTAATTTGAGAGCTCTTGAAGTACATAATTTGTGCTTCACAACCTGGGTTCCAAACATTGTTCGCCTGCTGAGAAAGCCCCTTCCTTGTTATTGATAAGGATGCTTGTTTGAAATTATAACTCAACGTAAGGGATTCCATTCTTGCCACTACTTGTATCTGCACGTGGGCTAATTCCATTCAGAATGAAGGTTTTTCTTTTTTTTCCTTTTTTTTTTTTTCTTCTCCAGGAGTCTAAAGGGAGTTAGATAAGGTAATCTGGCGTTGTGGCTGTACTAATATCTGTTCTGTTGAGCTCCAATCTAAATGAATGTCTACTTTTGTAAACAGCAAAATTGCCTGCAACTTCTCAGAACTCTGGAGCTGAAAATGAGCACCAAATTAGTATTGAAGCTTTATTAGAATGCTCAGATTAGGTTTAATTTGAAGTGTCTTAGCATCACAGCATACTCTGAAATTTGAAAATGGACTATATATCAAAAATAAAGATTGACTTGTTAGTGAACACAGAACTTGTTTTAATTTTTTAAATTAATTGACTAGGTATCCTTATTATAACTAATTGACTCAGTAGTCTAGGCCTGAACGTCATGCCTGAGTATCACCACTCTTCATATGAACTTAATTAACCAACTTGCTTTAATGACAGTACTGTAAACAGCCTGATAAAGTGTCTAGTGGTTCAACATATTCAACCCCTTCAATAATGGAGAAACAGTGTCTATATCTATACTGATATATTACTGCATCCTGTTGTTGGTGGGTATAGACTAGAATACATGCAACTGGGAAAAAACGTGAAAGAGAATTAAGCTCATAGTAAAAGCATAGTATGTAGTAGTGTGTTTGGATCTCTTGAAAAATAAGTCCTGGCTAGTTAATACATGTGTGTATAGCTGCTCATGTGGATGCATTTCAAACACTAGTAGGTATGTGTGTGCATGTACGTAGGTTTAAAGGAAACGGTTAAAGTGAAAAAAATCGACAAAATCCCTTTTTATTTTAGCAGCACTGCACTGGGAGTCAGCTGAGATTCCAGTCACAGGTTCTGTTTGTCCTGAAGTTTTTCTTTTATTTTCTGCAGTTCTTGAGCAGAGGCAGTTTGTAACAGGAGACTGTTGCCTGCTACAATGAGTCTTCAGATTAGTCAAGACAACCACCGAAATCAAAGGCTCTATTTCTGCCAAAATACGTGTGTATAATTCTGCATTACAATTACAGAATAATTGGGTTCAAAGGGGCCTTGGGAGGATCCCTAGTCTGATTTCCTGCTCAAAGCAGGATCGACACAGTCGAGACCAGGTCTTAAAAATCTACAGTGATGGAAACTGCACAGCATCTTTGGAGAACTTGTTCCACTGTCTAATTATCCCCACAGTGATTTCCCTGCTCCCCACCACAAGTCCTTTCACCCTCGTATCAAGTTGCAATCTGTTTTTAGGTCATGTTTATTGTGTCTCATCTTCCAGCTCAGTGCGAAGAGCTCCTTCCCAAAGGGCAAAATCTTGGCTTAGGCCCCCCTAACTGGACTTGACTCAGTTGTCCAACACCTGCTTTGTACTGAGGGTCCAATACTGGACACCATATTCTAAATATTGTCTCACTAGCGCTGAGTAGGGGAGACTAATCCTCCCTCCAGCCTCCTGGCTGTGCTCCTGTTAGCACAGACCAGGATGCTGTTGGCATTCCTTGCGGCCAGGACACACTGCTGATTCAGGCTGAAATATAAACATACTTCCCTGCTTGTGTCTTGGGAATATGTAAGTTTGCTGTGCAAGGTTGAATCTGTTTCTTTGGAATTCACCTGTTTGCAATATTTCAGATCAAAGTAGGAAGAGTCATGATGTTCTAAATTGGAGCACAATAAATTCTCTGGTCAATTTGCTGTCTGATGCATGGGTGTTCTGACTAATCTCTACATTGTTCTAAAAATAAAAAAGCTCTTTTTGGCTATATGAGTGTTAGCATTGACTTTCATAGCTCCTTAACTAAGGACAAAATGATACTGGCTTGCACAAACTGAATCTTTAACTTTTTTTTTCATCAGTACCAAAAAATATGCTTTGTATTTCTTTCTTCCGCAGGTATTAAATACAGTCAAAATCTATCTGAGCCTGAGGTTTTTAGTTTTGTTTTCTTTAAAGAAAAAAAAAAAGGTCACTCAGGCAGGTGTCTGACTATTTGTGTTGAATTATATCTTTAGGCACATGATGCATCTGCTTTTGAAGTTATATTTATACTTGGAAATTGTTACTTATTTCAATTTACTTCAAGCTCATGGAAAGATCCTCTAATATTTATTCAAATTTAACTTCTTTGCTCTAGAAATATGACAGAAAATTAATTTATTCCTGACAAATTTTTAAATTGCTTTGCTATAGAATATAAAATAATATATTTCAGTAGCTTTCTGTAGAATATGCTAAAACCAAAGTTCTATATAAAGACCTTTTTCATAATAATCAACAGGAAAGCTCTTTATGCTACTTTTCAGGCTGCTTGTCCCCTTTCAGGTGAGTACTTGTAATACATTTCATCTGTTATCATAAAAGAAACACAGCCAAAGGTAGAAATAACAGGAGGAAGAATTTTATATATTGTTTTGTGGCTTTTATCTTATCAGCTTCACCAACATATATATCATGTCAATTGTATTTATCTCTGAAATGTTTTGAGCCCGAAACAAGAAGTGCAGTTATTATGAAGAATATATGAGGTTATCTTTAAAATTAAAAGGACAATTTATTACTCCAGCAATTTGCTAAAGAATAAAACATTATCTGCATAGCAACAGTTTAATCTGAATTGCAGTTTGCTAGTAGATGTTGAGCCAAATATTCTGTTCATGAATTTCAGTGATAACTGAAAGAAAAGACACTAAATCTACTTGCAAAACTTTTTCATTTTGCATTTAATTTCCCTTCATAAATCCAACATTGGTACTGACTTCTTTTGACCGCTGCACTTATGTTAGCATGCCTCATTCTTAGTAATTGTATTTCATAGTGACCTTCTTATGGTTCTTGTCTTTTTCCCACCAGTAATTATAAATCTTTATGTGGTGGAAAAATTACTTGCAGAATTGTTATCCTTTGTCAGGGAGATAACTGGTTTGTACATAACTATGTTTAAGGGATAAATCTTGTCTACCTTGGACTTCTGGAAGAGCCAAAACCCATTCACACCAGATGTAATTTGTAATTTACCTTGAATCTTTAACTTCTACTTTTTCCCTTTTTTTATTTCATCTAAGTGATATGATTTTGTTAGAATTGGAGAGAGAAGTAAATAAATATTTTAACCTCGCAGTATTTATTCAAACACTTTGCCTTTCATAGAGGCCTAACTTTGAAATCCTGCTCTAATTTTACTCTAGTTTGTCTGAAACTTTCAGTGTAGATGACTTGTAACTTGATTTCAAGGGAAAGAAAGGAAAAAAAGGCAGTATTGGTTTTTATCTGTATTTTACTGTTTATGTATTTTGTATCATTTTAGCCTTGTGATCTGCTTGCATTTTTCTGTCTCACTCTGTCAAGGCTTTTATACCTCAGGCTTAGTTTCCTCTGGCATATCTGTTTACCTTCACCTGTTGTAAAGAGGCAAATATAAGAGAAATACAAGAGAAACTGCAGGAGGAACTTGTGATAAAACGTAAAATAAGTGGTCACAATTCTCTGTGTAGTCATCCTCTTAGATAAAGGAACTGTTTGTTGTATTGGATTCTCTTCCCTGCACCTTTCATTGCTGCTCACACAAAACAATCCTGAAATACTCTGCAACTTCTATAAAGATGCAGCTAGTAATCAGCAACTCTGATCTGTAATGCAAGAAAACACCAAAGTATTTAGAGCATAGTGGTAATGTTCAAGTTCAAGTGGGTGGATGGGGAAACTAAAGTCAAAATTATGGAACTAGTTTAGGAGTATTATTTTTGGAACAAAGTTCAGCTGCTTTCTAGGCTTTAAGGCTCTAGAAATTCTTCAAGGGTTTGCATTTTAAAAGGTTTTTTAAGTGTTGAGGTTTGTTGGTTGGTTTTTGTTTTGTTAGGGTTTTTTTATTCCAACTAGAGTTGGAAATTTCTTCCTTTGAAAGCTTATGTTTTTGTTTATGAGAGATTCTTCCTACTGGCAGCTGTGCTGGATCGTATTTCCTTGCAACTCAATGTGAGTTTTTAACCTAACCAGTTGGGTGCTATTCATAGTCCTTATGGTCTTTAATTAAATTAAAAAGAAAAAAAAAAAAAAATCAACACCTGATGACTGCTTCAGGGAGTGTATTTGTAAAGCATGAAAGGTGGTTTTATGTGACTCCAAAGGACTGCTCACAGTAGTTCCAATACAGCCAAATTCTAATTTGGAAAATTTCCCAAAGCCTATGAATGATGTCTAATGATGGCATTGTGACCAGAAATAGCACATCAGTGTTATACCAGTTGCTCATACTCGTATTATTTCTATCACTTAACTTATTTATTTTTTGTTTAGCTAGTCTCCTCCTTTGTCTGCAGCTATATATATGTTTTCTACTGATAATCATATGCTGCGCATTTTTCTGACATGTTCCCTGGTCAAAGTCTGCTTTGTATTTGGCCTTGTGCTGGTTGCTGTTGTTAAGGCCCAGTTCTGGTGAGATGTCCCTGACTGCAATGATGGAGAAGACTGCAGGCAGTGTTGATGCCTTTCCCTGTGAGAGTCTGTGGGCCATGCTACAACACTCTTGACCAGCACTACCTCTATCTTTGTTGGTGTGCTTCTTACTCACAGATGTTATAACTAGTGAGCTGGCAAAGTATTTTCTTTCTCTAGTATTAAACTACCAAAATATCCTATTTCTATGATTACATGGCAAAGTTTTAAAATAAGTTTTATGAGCATGAACTGAAATCCAAAAATATCTGGATTGTATGACTCAACAAACTTTTAGTGTTAGATTATTTCATGTGTTTTGGATTTCAGGATGCTACAGTATTTTCACTTGCTTTGGCTTTTGAGGTAAGGAAAATTTTCGAAAATCATGTGTGAATTAAAACAAAAATCGTTTGGCAAAAGATGCTAACGTTTCTGGCTTTGTAAGTCACTTGTTCTCTTTATTTATATATTAATTAATACAGTTGAAGGCTGATGTGGGAAACTTTATATGACAGATAAAATTAAAAAGGAGTTTTTCGGCCGATTTACTTGCTTATGTAGGCAATATTGCATACTGAACTACGAAGATCATTCCATAGACGTGGAATTCTATCATCTGCAAAAAAGCCAGGGGAAATAAAGGAGTTCAGTGAACAATGAAGAAGCCAGCTTAAGTTATGTACTTAATGTCAAACTGCTAATAATTATGCAGAGCCAAAAGCATTGCCTCATGAAGTGTAACAGTGAGAATAAGTAATATTTCATCATTAAAATTATAATAAATACAAATGTATTGCATTTCCTGTTTATGAAGTAATTGAGTAGCAGTAAACATGGGGAAAACTGATAGCTGCTGGAATGAACACAAACAAATAGAAAATAATGATGCCTTTTGTAGACCGAATTAAAATATTCCTGTTCCTGCATAATAATAGGAATTAAGATTAATCTATATGTAGAAAAGAAATTCTGCTAATTTGGATGATCATCACATGCCTGGTTTATCCAGCTACAGGTGCTGATAATATGCCCAAGAACCTTTCTAAAAATAATGTCTTTATAATTGTATTATAATGTGCACACATACCAAAGAATTTATATGCTTCTTTCAAGATGTGCACTAGGTAAAATGAAATGCCATATGTTTCATTTTGAAAGGAAAAATCACATTCTGTGACATTTCCAGTGTGTGCTTACATGCTTCATGACAACCTTGCAAAATTGTAAAATATACAGCTTAAAACCAAAATTTTATTATCAACCATTTACCACGGATATAAATATGAAGAAAACAAATTCTACCATGTCTTACCATTTAAAAAGATTGCTTTAGAGTGGGTGGAATTTTTCAGATGTGGTAGTGAGGAAAATGCTGCAGAGTAAGTTGTATAAATGTGTTCGCAGTCTTGACAGAAATCAAGCAAGAAGTTACAACCAGTCTTCAAAATCATAGGATCAGTGTTCATCCAATACACTTTTTTTTAAATTTTACCCTGAGCAGACTATTGTTTTTGTGCTGTTTTGTTTTTCTGAATGCACCAGCCTTTTCTTGTGAATGGCTTCCAAGGAATATATGTGGATTTTTATTCAAAACAGGCAATGAACACCAGTTTAAAAGCATCACCTTAGTTTCCTTATGGTAGGAAGTAGCTTTAGTATGTAATTTTCTGCTGTATGTTAAACAGAAGATAAGTTTTTGAGTTTGTGGTTTTTTGTTTTTTTTTTTTAATAGTTCTCAAGAAGGATCTAATAGGTGATTACAGAATTTTGGAAGATGTTGTGATAGAGCAACTATATGCATATCCAAAGTGGGGGAAAAAAGCTCCTTGATGATGGTATTTGTACAATGAACCTGGCCTATTATTCACAGTCAGCCTTATAATGCAAAAAGAACCCCGTAAATTGCATCACTTCTACTCACAGATCCAATATTATAAAGCCTATCCAAAGCCTGTCTTGGCATACATTAGGCAAGATACCTAATATACCTATGGCGTGTTAATATAGCTAGAATATGTTAAAGTCAACATCTGTCACATTTGTGAGCATGTTACTATGGATGACAACTTTCAGCATTCATTTATTACACTTTCTTTTCCTAGTAAGTGCTTTTCCCTACTTTCCATGCTAGCTTCAATAGAAATGATCCAAAAGATAATCTTTCATCAAAAATCTCTGAGTTGATTATAGAACCTAGCCCATCAGTTATTTGATAAATGGAAAAAAAAAAAAAAAGAAAAAAATCCTGGTCTCTATCTTGATACATTTAGCATATAAGTGTTTTAAAATATGTGCATAAGATATATCTGGCAGTTCAGAGTATTGGGTTATATCGTGGCTGTACTACAGAGCTATACCACCATTTGAACAGGGTATCACACAGCTTTGGTGACTGTAACCAGCTCTGTTCTTCTTGTCCTACTTGGTGGTAAAAGGACACAAAAGACGTGTTTGCACTGACAGCAACACAGAACTCTGGTTGTCACAATACATGTGCACCTTTGTTGGTTGTAGTAGTGGTATTGGCATTTTTATTCTTTTGGAATATTGCTGAATAACTGGAGCCTGAATAACTGATGCAAAAAGGATTTGTTGCACTTCAGCTTTCCTAACTGGATTCTTAAGTGTGCACACACATTTATTGAAGTGTATAGTTTAAAATGTGACGATATATATGTATTATGTATTTATTAAACCCACTCTTCATTTCTTGCATTTAAAATACTAGATGTGTATCATTGTGCTAGCTGGCATTGCAGACACCTGACTTTTACAAGATATCTACTTTTTTTTCTGAATTTACAAGCTGAGGCAGGCAATTTTATAACTACAGACAGTACATGTGTGCTGGTACCCACAGCATTAAATATTTTGCCAGTTGTGATAGATGATTTGTTTAAGGCTTAGGAAGTCATGAGCAAAAGGGAAAATATCCTCTGCAGGAAAATATATAGAGAAGTGAAAGGACTGAGTACCTAATAAAGGACTGCTGAATCTAGTTTTGGTTACAGGCACCGTAATCTTTTTCTCAAGTACTTTAGTATGACTGTATTCCCTCTTTTCCAGAGTGTAGTACAGGTTGTATACATTGGTTCAGCAGGCTCTGTCAATGTTTTCAGTGTCAGATAAACCTAATTTTTCTCAGGATGAGCCCATATGGCTGAGCAATATAGTAATGCTGATCTCCACGTCTAACAGCACAATACAGTGGCTGCCTGTTGTATGCATCCACACAAATGCACAGCAAAAACCTGTCATTTGGCTATGGCAAATCATGATCTTGTGTTATGTTAAAGTCATAAGGCAAGTGATTAATGATTCTTTCGAAAAAGATGCTGTCTGTACTCATACATATGTGCATATATATATATATATGTAAACTTTTCCTCTGTGTTTGTCTTGTCACTGTCATCATGATGACCAGTCCTGTGTCCTATTTACTTAGGTAAAATGACTAAAAATCCCTTTTATGGAAAATGTTTCAAATAAGAGAATTGACTTCTGTATATATTTGTTACTCATTATTTGATACTAGTCATTATTAAAAATAGAAGGCTATTCAAATCTGTGTTATGTACTTCAGAATATGATCTGTATTTACAGTTAAAGCATAATTTGGGCAGTTTCTCCATCTGCTTACTAATTTATGCATCTGTGGATTTGCAGGGCGTGAAATCTGTGTGTAATAGAGTGTGGGGTTGGCTGTCTGAAGTTTAGGAAATTGTATTGATTTCTGCAGCTGAGTTACCAGGATGTACTGAAGTTCCTGGGTATAAGGGTGAGCAGCCTATGTCTATAAAAATGTTCATGGTTTGAACTGGGCTTTTTTCTTCTCACCTTGCTCCTTTTTTACCCAATGTGGCTGGTTGTCTGCTCATCCATGGGAAGATGTTGATAACAAAGCACTAGACTTCCTGTGGGAAGATGTCTCTTCTCGCATTTGTCATTTATGTGTGATTCCCCTTTCACCTGATGTTGGTAACCTAAATGTTCATGTCTAATATAAATTATGCATCTGAGCATAATCTCTTAATCTCTTAAGTCACATGTGTTGCAGTAAGGACTATCCCACCAACCTGTCAGTAGGAAGACTTGTTCTTTTGGCTGTGCTCCTGTTTCTCCAGACTAAAGACCTCTGGGGTCAGCTAAGATGGAAAGCTGAGCTATTATGAGCCAGCTCAAGTCAGCCCTACTGATCTTAACTTGTCATGCAGGAAAGGCCCAGATGCAGCTATGTCAGCTGGCTGGACTTCTTGTCTCAGATGCAAACAGAGCGAACCCCTGATTTGAATTAACCCATCATGATACTCTTGCTAAGCCAGAGGGAGCAATCAGCTAGCTTCTTCCTGCCTTTCCTTCTAGTACCTTATGCCAATACAGCAGGAGAAATTTCTGCTACCAGGCACTGCAAGAACATAGAAGTGTCAGTGATTCTTTCAAAGTTGTAGTTTTTAAGTTTTTACTACTTCTTTAGAAATTGTGTTTACACAATTTTGCCAGCTTTACCAGCTGCTGTCAGACCTAAGCCTAGAGGCTTCTGCTTTGGGATATTTGGGTTGTTGCACGCTTCATCAGTTCCCCTCAGGTGCTTTGCTCTTTGTTTTGGAGCAGGTAGCAGGACCAGGGTCTAAGGGGAGAAGCCTAAAAAGGGAAAATGTTCTCAAGTGGTGCTGTCTCTCAGGTAGTATGTGAACAGCTTTTGTTAGTACCAGACATTTCTTCAGAGGATATTATTTGTCTCTGTCTCGTGGTGTTAGACAAAAAAACTAGCAAAAAATTAATGATGAGGTGTCATGATATTTCCTGACTTCTGTGTTTCTTTTAGCTTGTACCCTCTATCTCAGCCCAAGCCAAAGTGGTGCCTATCCATTATTTTTATTTTGCTTCCTCCTCTTACAATTGATTATTGACTGTGCTTTGCTATAAGCCAGTTTATAATTGTATAATGAGTGGTAGGATTTTATGAAATTAATCTAGGCTCTGAAAAGAGAAACAGCAAATTAAAAATACTGAATTTACTTTAAATTTCTGAACATATTATGTATTGGTCCTGAAATGTCCTATGAATGCAACCTTTCAGTCTCAGAAATCAGTAGTAGGCCAAGTAACCACAAATTGGCTAAATAAGACTGATTAAAAAGCTGACTCTACATATAGACACTCCACTTCTGAAAATCCCACCCCCAAAATGAAAATGTTGTATGTTGTTTAATCCCATTCAATACACATAACTTCTTTGAGCTAAGAAATGTTAGATGGCATCCTTTTGAAAACTCTTTCAGTAATATGTGCTTCAATGAGTACATCTCCAAGACAAATAAAAAAAAAAAAAAGATAAAATTATTTTATTGTTAGATTACCGTAATTGGCTTTATAGGCAGACTAAAGACTGTGTAGAAAAAAATGCTGGTGTTTGAAGAAGAGGCTTAAAACTGTATTTTGGAAGATACAGTTTGGAGACATTTTTCTGATTGTGTGGTAAGCAGCTCTTACAATACAGTAATTTATCCTTATAAATAAAACAGATGAAAGCTGGGGAGATCAATGTTGAAATATGAAGTTGTCTTAATGTGGTTGAGTCATCTTTACATCAATCAGTACTGTAAAAAGAAGTTAGAGAAGTACCTGACAGACTTCTAAAAGGAAAACATAAAAATGTTAGCATAGTTTAGCATCAAATTAAGAGTATTTGGTGTATAATTAGTTTGCTCTATTATTTCAAAGGTTTATTTTCCTTGTTCCTTTGTCTGCATTTTAATATTGCCTTTAAATTGGTTTTTCAAATTAAAAATTAAGATAACTAGATTTATTTTTGAATGATTTGTGTACTGCTTTTGGTGACTGCATCTTGAATTTGTTTTCTACTAGTAAATCTGTTCACTCTGTAAGAAGTTACAGTTTAAAAAAGAGAATGGGAAATTTCAAAATATATAAACTTTGTGTAATGAACCAGTGCTTTTATATTTTCAGTACACATTTAAATATGCTGATGTGTCTATTCTGAAGATGCATTGTCAGCCAAGGAAATGACCTATAATTCTATGGTGTTGAACACAAGGAAACAGCAGCTGGAACGCAGTAGATGGAGAAAAGCAGTATAAAAACAGTTAAGATTTTTTTGTGGTTGCTTGGCCAAACCCTGAAGCCAGAGTAGGACCATTATTTCTGACACCATTAAATTTTTTAAACTAGTTTTAAGAAACTTCAGGAGGCACTCTTGCTGTGGTAGAAAAGCATTCAAGGCAGTTTTGTCTGCAAGTGCTACCTATCCGGTACCTGTTAATTCCCTGAATCATTCTCTGACTTTAATGATAGCTTTATAACCCTGGAATTAATTTAGTAATTGATTCACATAACCTTAATTACAGTGTGAAGTAATGGAACTCTGATTGTACACGAGCCAGACTATGATCAGTGGTGCATGCACTCTGGAAGAAAAAACCTGTCAGAAGCGAATGATCTTTGTGGACTGTGGATATTTAAAAGTACAAGCTGACAAAAAAAAAAAAATCTAAATAAACAACCAATATCTTCATTTCTTTAACTAATGGAAATCCAGTTTAAGATAATTGTTATGTGTGTATATATAAGGAAATTCAGCATAATTTTAATGATTTATTGGCTTTCTAATAGAGTGACAATGTCTATGTCTGTCAGTTATCTGGGATAGCTTTTTAATCTATTAGCCAGTTCATCTTAAATTTGTCAGGCAGTAGAAGCCTGCAGTCAGTGAAGGAGTTCCTGTAAGTCCTGTGAAATTCTGTGGTAGGAGAGGAGTCTGTGCCTCTGTCCATGCTGAGGGAAAGCTGGCAGAGCGCAGCACGGGAGGAGGGGCAGCCAGGTGGCCTGGGCCCTGGAGGTGTGCCAAGGCAGGCGCATGGTACCTGCTGGGGCTTTGACATGGATGTGACTTCTATTTTAGCTGTCTAGCCAAAAATGGAAACAAGGGGTGGGAGGAAGGAAAATGAAAGGTTTCAGATGGCACAGAGGAAAAGGAGGAAAATAAGAACACTGTGGGAAGGACTGTGAGGGGAAGTGAGGCACATGCTTGTAGTAAAAGAAGCTACAGCTACATGGACAGAGGACCCTGCTTACTGAAATGTCCACAAATTTTTATGAAGACTTAAAGACTCATTTATTGTCCATCTACTGCTCCATATAGGGAAATCAGGAAGATCTATTGCTAATTCTGTACAGAGATTGTATGTCAATCTTGACCTGCATCCATCATGTATCTGCCCTATCTAATGCAAATTAGGACCAAAAAAAAAAATTTTCTGGGAATGCATATGTAAAAAATTAGTCCCTTATGGGGAATAAGTTTGTAGAAGATGGATAACTGCTGACAGTATTGCACACACAAATGCTGCGTTAGCTTTTGTAGCTCTAGGAGATAAATGGGTAAGGAATTTAGATCTGCCTTGCTTCTGACATTTTTAGCTATTCGTTCAAATGTCCTACAGGGTAGAAAAGTATCTGTCTCTGTCTGTCCTTTCAACAGACCTGGGAAGTATTTGTGAAATGTGAACGGGTGCTAGAGGCAGTCTGAAAAAGTGCCTGTATATGTATCTTAAAGCACTTGGACCACTTGGGAGAATGAAGAGCAGTATAACATGTTAATCTGAATCCCACTAGAAATCAGTATTATTAAAAACTGCTTAATAGAACTCTTTAAAGACTCTTTTGAACTTGTTCATTCTCAATAAAATTAATGTCCAGAGAAAAGAAATTGCAAAGAAAAATAAAGCTCTTTGCAGAAAAGTTGCTTTCTGACGTCTGATTGCATAGTACATATGAAATCTGAATAGTACTTATATATTCAAGGATAATTTATATGTTCAAGGAATGCATTAGCTACTATATTTTGAAAGACTGGCAGCAATCATCTTGACAGAAGAGGTTACAGTGACAGTGCTACTTTGTTGCCAGTAGCAACATGTCTTAAATGTGCTTTAATTAAGTTTGAGTTTTGAAGTTTATTGCTGTCACAGTATCCGGTGACATTTTGTGAAAACGAGGTGGGAATATTAACACAGCTCGTCAGCCAGGTAGTCTCTGCCCGTTGCTCTCTTTGCCAACTTGACAGTCCATGTCTACTGTCATGAGGAGAAAGGTGGCATCCTGCTGGAAGACATCTAGTGGGGAGGGGAAGAAAATTCTGGAGTCAGTTAATTCTGTTTTCAGACACATAAGTCAGGCTCATGTAAATACCTTCATGAATTAACTCCAGTGTCTAACTCACGAACTTCTTTGAAGTTAGAATCCAGTGAATTCATATGGCTTCATTTTTTCCTACTACATTTGCAAAGTTATACATTGTTTAAATTGTCCTCTTACTACAGAGTTCAACCTGGCTCACTGTTTGAGACTCTCTAGTTACTAGAAGCTCGACTAGAAGAAGTAACAAGGTTTACCTATCAAACAGATGTTCCATTTTACCTGAACTCCACACTGCTAATCATTTCTGAAACACAGACAAAACATTTCATTACTGCTAAACATAAGACATTTTAGGTTACGTGTATTTGGTTTGTGTGGCCAGGTTTTGGTAGCTAGGGGTGAGGGGAAGGAGGCACAGTGATAGCTTCTGTGAGAAGCTGCTAGAAGCTTCCCCCATGTCCAACAGAGCCAATGCCAGACAGCTCCAAGAGGGATGTGCTACTGGCCAAGGCTGGGCCAATCAGAGAAGGTAGGAGCCCCTCTGTGATAACATACTCAAGAAGTAAAAAAGAAAAAAGAAGTTAAATAATACAGATGTAATTGCGTTCAGAGAGGAGTGAGAATATGTGAAAAGAACAATTCTGCAGACACCAAAGCCAGTGCAGAAGGAGAGGCAGGAGGTGCTCCAGACGCTGGAGCTGAGATTCCCCTGCAGCCCCTGGTGCAGACCATGGTGAAGTGGCTGTGCCCCTGCAGCCCTTGGAGGTCAATGGGGATGCAGAGATTCACCTGCAGCCCTTGGAGGAGACCCACGCTGGAGGAGGTGGATGCCTGAGAGGATGCTGTGAACCTGCTGGAGGCCCATGCTGGAGCAGGCTCCTGGCAGAGACCTGCAGATCCATGGAGAGCAGAGACCACACTGGAACAGGTTTCCTGGTAGGACTTACAACTGTTTGAGAGACCCACACTGTAGCAGGCTGTGCCTGAAGGACTGCACTCTATGATAAGAGACCCACGCTGTAATAGTTTGTGGAGAACTGTTGTCTGTGGGAAGGACTCAAGTTGGAGAAGTTCATGCAGGAATGCCTCCCATGACAGGCAACCCAAGTTGAAGCAAGGGAAGGACTCTGTCCCTGAGCAGTGGCAGAAAAAACCTGTGGTGAACTGACCATATCTCCCATTCCCTGTCTCCTTGCACCACTGGGGTGAGAAGGTAGAGCTCCTGAAGGAAGGAGGAGTGGGAGGAAGATGTTTTTAAGATTTGTTTTAATTCTCATTATCCTGCTCTGATTTGGATTGGTTATAAATTCGGTTAATATCCCCAAGTCAAGTCTATTTTGCCCATGACAGTAATAGATGAGTGATCTCTCCCTGTCCTCATCAGCCATTCATTATAATTGTTTTCATGTATCTAGTTGCAGAGGTGAGTGATAGAGAACCTCTTCTGGTTGCTTGGCATCCAGGCAGGATCAAACAACCACACTTAGGCTATTTTATGATGTCCTGTTTCTGGGGGAAAAAAAAAAAAAAAACAAACAAAAACATGTTGGTAAACTAAAGCTCTAGTGCTCTGTGGTTTTTTGGTGGTGCTACATTCTTTTTTTGCTGCTGTGTTGGGGTTTTTTGTTTTGTTTTGGTATTTTAGTGGGAGGTTTGTGAGAGTTAATCTTTCAGCTTTCATCAGTTTAGTATACAAGTGTCAGCAGTGCTGAAAGAATGTATGTGCTTAATGAAATCCAAGATTGAAATTTTGAACTCTTCTGGTTCCATTATTTGGACATTATATGGATATGTAAAAATTGTAGTACTTGTGCATTTGATTTTCTTTTAATATATTAGCTTACTTGGAGTTTTAGGTGCATGAGAAAAGAGTAAGATTAATAGGGTTCCTTCATGCAAAGCTGCAAAAATAATAGTAAAAAATTAGTGGAAATTTTAAGTAGAAATTGGAGAAATTCACTTAATTGTACTATGTAAAGACCTTTCAATTTGCTACTTAATCTGTGTAATAGATTAACCTGCCACTTTTTTCTACGTAGTATAGTGCTCTTTGCTGAAGGGGAAGGCTGAGATCACAGAACGTTACTCTGTTATTATTTATGTGGTTGTTGGCAGTGAGACTTGTCGTATAAGGATGAGGTTGATTCAAACATTCTCAGGTGTGTCTGTGGTTTTGTTTGTTCTTTTCTGATACAAGTTGGATGAATATGGTAGGATATGTGAGATGAAGCATGTTGATGAATAATGCTGTAAGTTCATATGCTTTGGTAATGTTGAAAATTAGATACCTCTTTGCTAACTCTTCTGTTATTTTACCACAAGTCTTTTCGTTTACAACTTGTATTCAGTGAGGTAGATTAAAATCTGATTTTTGCTCACCCAATATATAACCAGATAATTTCCTATGTCACCACTACAAAACCATATGCATGTACAGACAGAAATCATTCATGTACAATTATTGTTCAATAATGCAATTTTTTAATGCATATTGCAATTATTCTCTAATAAATGCATTTTCTGCACTTGAAATGCAGGACCAATTTTGTTGTTGTTGTTGTTGGTTCAGGGTAAAAATAGCGGTTGTTAAAAAGCAGTCCAAATTTTAAATTAAAAATTACACGTTGCATCTTTTTCTGTTCTCGGTGGAGGAGAAAGAACTTGATTTCCCTATTGATGTTTTTGTTGCTATATTACTTAAGGAAATAAACAGAAATATAAAAGCCTGTTTATAGATTTTGAAGGCATAATTGTGATGATCAAAAACCGTATGGGGAAACAATTCTAAATGAACTTGAATTTCAAGTCCTCAGAAAAAAAAAGAGCCCTGAAAGCTCAGTGTCACTCTGAACAAAGCAATTCACTACCTGACTGTTGAAACATCAGCTTTATTTTAAGAGAAATCGTGGACACAACCCACAATCGGGAAGTGCTATTTGAGATAAATAGATGCATTTTGTTTTAAAGCTGCCAAAATCATAGCAGATACTAGTGTGAGTCATTAGTTAATGGCTGAAATGCCTGCATCAAGCCTGTGAAAGGTAATGTGAGTTCCCTTTGCCATGTGTGTCACCAGTTGGAGATGTGGCAGGATAAAACTCATTTCTTGCAGGTACCAAGCTGGAGATCTTGCAAAAGTGTTCCCAGGAATGTTGTGTGTTGGCCAGATCAGTAACTCGGTCTTTCAATTTACCACACCTCTGAGCAGCTGTTAGTTGTAAGTGAAAAGCATTCACAAGGCTCTCTGCATCCATTTCTTTACCTGCAGGCCACAGGTGGCAGGCTTCTGCATGAAGTGTGCCTGATCAGCAGCTGTGTTATTGTGATATATGACAATGGGTTATCAATGAAATGGAACTAAACCAGGTCAATAATCTATAAAAGGCAAACTTATTGCAATCACGGCAAGAACTGGATAATCAATTTAAGGAAAAAAGCTCAAGTGCTTGCTTTATGAAGAGCCTCAATAACTGCTCTCTGTGGAATTTTTATTGTCTGTTTGACAAATAATAAATATTGAACAGAGCAAGTTATGCATCTATAAAACACCTATATGCAAAAAGTATTTAAGTGAAGCTAAACAGTGTAGATTGCAACAGGAATATAAATTGGCAGGAGAGGATAAATACCACATATATCTCAGAATTTTGTTTCACACTTTATGCATGTTAAGAGAAGACTAGTGGACTTTGGAATTGATGCCAGTTCTCAAAACCAGAGGGGAGGGCCTGCTATCCCTGCTAAATGCCAGGCTGCCACTTTTCCTGTTCCTGTTATCCCTGATACACTGGTGTACATACCCCCTCACACACATGCTGAACATGGCTGGCCACAAGAACATCACCTCCAATTGTTCAGGTGCCCCAGACCCACCAACAGCCCTCACATAAGCCAGCGCTGTACATGTGCCAATCTTGTTCTTACCCACTGGCTAAACATGTTCAAACTCGCACACAAAAGTCCCTCTGGTAGCTCCCCTTTGACCTACACTCACACTCACATCCAGCTGCAGATTTACAGTCTCTCCTGTCTTCATTTCCTTGCTGCCTAGTTAAGTTTGAAATTTGCGAGCATCTCACTTGCTGGAACACGTGTGGAATAGACAACATACTCCTGAAGGAAGTGTGTTTGGAGCAGAGTTTAAAAAGAAGATAGGATGGACTGCCATGTTCAGGCACCAGACTTGCACCTGTCTGCATTCAACAACCTGCTTTCTTCCCTGCTTCTGCCCCCCTTGCTGTGCATGCTACTTCTGAGTCACCTTAATCCCTCTGTTTTCCATCTTGTCTCCTCACCGATAAACAACCTGCCCCACTTTACTTTTTTACCCTTTAGAGCCACTGTTACTACAGACATTCTTCATTTTGGTATTTCTGGATTTACTGAAGGTAATCTCAGACTTGTCATGGTCTTAAGATGTTTGTTAAAGTTCTGTGGTCTTTACAAGACTCCCAAAAATGTTTCAGTGTTCCCCATTCAGTTATCCATGCAATGTATCTGCTTCTCCCATACCCACCCCGTTGCACCATTCAGTGAAACCCAGCCCTTCCTCACAGCACCCAATGTAATTCTTATTAATTTCTTGCCAAGGCCTGTGTTGTGTCCAGCAGGTTCTCACACGATCTTCAGGAATTCCTCTCACCCTCCTCAGTAAGCTTAACCTTACTTCAGGGCCCAGTTTCTTGCTGACATGCCTCAATATTACATTTGTTCTCTTTTGTTCCTGATCCCTAATTTAACCTAGTTTTCAGTCCAAATTCCTGGAGTAGCCTGTGCTTAGACTGAGAGACAGTCAATCAAACATTGAAAGAAGAAATTTTAATTTATTTTTTTCAATTTTTTTTTTCATATTAACTGATTGCAATATTATTCATCTTTGTACAAAACCAGTATCTCACTCTTCTGCATACGAATACATGTGAACTGGGAGCCTGATTTGCTGCAAGGTGTGGTAGAAGATCCACTTTTCTAGAAATAAAAATGAATTTAAGCTTCCTCTGCAAGTTATCATCCTTGTTGTCAACACTCATGAATTTCTCAGAAATAACTGAAAATTGATTAATGTTAGAGGTGACCAGCAACGCTGGTAAATGTTACAGGTATTTCTGTCTTAATTCACTTGCCTACTTGATTTTGATAAAGTCAAATTAAGTTATTATAAAATAGATACCTGTTAGGCCTTCAGGAAGCTTATAGTACGTTTTCAGTGATCAAAGGTAAAATAGAGAATCTATAAAGTTGTGGCTCATCATTCCTACCCTTTCTTTATTCAACATCAGATGGAATTGACAATTTCTGAAGAAGTACTTGAGAGTGGCTTTTGCAGATTTTACATCAGTCAGTAACAGGCAGATAATGCGACACTATTAAGAAAGACTCGAGCTCCCTTAACTATGTCACACAATAATGCCACCAGTGTAATCTAGGCATAATAGCTCTTTTTGTGCCATAACCCAGGCCATTCTTCAGGAGTACCTTGCCTTTCTGGAATATGATGATTGGCACTGTCATACAGGTAGAAAACTATGAAAAAATAAATAAGAGTATCTCATTCTTTCACATAACCCTCAGCTAATTCTCTCAAGTACTGATTGTCTCTTGTGACTTGTGTAGCCTCTATTTGATTTGATGTTTTTAAATAAATATAATCTTTCCCTGATGTTACTAGTACCGTTTTATGTTTTACTATTTTTCTTAGTTTTATATTTTAATCAATCTGTGGTGTAATTTACCACTAAATGAAAAGGAATTATGTTTCAGTTGAGGAATATGAATGGCAGAACCATATACTACTAGTTTAGTACCGTCTTTACCACACTGTAGTCGGTAGAAAATCAATAAGTTACTGAGTTCACAAGGCAACCAGTAAACCGTGATATGTGACTCCTTGCGTGGAGTGAGATTTTTCAGGCAGTGGCTTCTCCTTTAACAATGCAAAACTTATTATAAAATTAAATATTGGAGCTATGAACCCAGAAACTGTAATGCAGCATTTAACAGTAGGATTCTCATTTGACCTGAAGATAATAATTTCTCTAGCTCAATAGTAGCTGTCCTCAGCAATGATAGACTAGCCAGAATGCCCCCTAAGAGGAAAGACAATTACAGTCTTCCACAGTCATAGTATTTATCAATTAAAAGAAAAAAAAAAAAAAAAAAGGAAATTTAGCTATATTGATAATTCACAATAGTTGAAAGGCAAATTATATGTTAAATTCTGCCAATGTGAAGATTATTCTTATTAGTTCTCAGAGCTTGATTTTAAGAGCTATGGATTATATTAACAAAACTTGAAGAAAGCTGGTTGCTAAGGGCCTGAGTAGGTACAAGTGTAAAAAGAGTAAACATCAAAATCTAAGAGTTGAAAGATTCTTTCACAATTCTTCTACTTTGATCCTTAAAAGTACAATAGTGGAATTGATATTTAAGTGCTCACAGCCCTTTCTTTTTTGTGCAGGACAGTGAAAGTGCTGTGTGGGTGCCTCACCCTTGTATTCAAAATACTATGTGCAAAAGAGAATGCACCACAGATCTGCACTGCCTTAATTGCAGTCGTAATAAAATCTACACGTGAAACCCAGTTATTATTAGTCTATTTGCAGTAATAATATTTGTAGTCTAAAATAATGCAGGACAGCCTTGTTAATACTGCCTTGAAAACGATTACACAGGAGCTTGCCATCACCTATCCCTGTTTGTCAATGTTATGTCCAGTGTTCCCATGTCTCTCTGGGCTCCCTGTTGCGGAGCGGTGCCGAGGCGCTGCAGCACATTGTCAGCAACTGGGAAATGTTTGATGCTGGTGGTGAGAGCCACTTATTTCATAGTCTGAGGGTCTGTGAAGAGTTCTTTTGTAACAGAGGGATCATATTTGAATCTCCTGAAAGGCTTTTGAATGATCCTTTTCAAAAACTTCTGTGTCTAAGCATCCATGAGAATGGAAGAAAATTGAAAGAAGTTTGGAGGTACTATGAGATGATAATGCCAGTGGCACTCACGAGTTGTGTGTGTATTTCCCAGTCTCAAAAGCTTATGTTTTTATTAAGCACTTCTTTCTGTCCTACTTGCTGACAGAGAGTATGCTGTTTGAAGCTAATTATTTGGAGTTGGCCTTACAAAACCAAGCTTTCATATTTAGCATAAAAGTTAGCTCTTATTTATGACTTACAAACTTCATATATTTTACTAGAAGTAGAAGAGAGAAAGAAATTCTCAAATTATTACATAACATCTTAATTCAGAGTTTGAAAAGATTATTCGTAATTATGGAAATTCTATTACGGACTTTTCACTTGAACCAGCTCTTTCTGAGTCTCATACAGTTTTAGTGAGACTACACACTGGAATTACAAGAAATTTACAAAGGTGATTCAAAGAAAGGTAGAGCTTTCTCTGCACCCGCTTCCCATGCGCACCCCCCCCGCCCCCCCGCCACCATATTTATTGTTCAGCGTAAAATTCTTCTCTTTAGGCCTATGGGTGGTAGTATTCTGAAAATTAGAAAGTAGGACGTGGAGAGGTGTTTTATACTTTTGTTCTTAAAAGAAGCTTCTTTGGGTCATGGGTAGTGCAAAGGTCATCACACCTGATGATTTTAATTGTAAGGTTTGCTGTAGATGTAGCTGTTTTTCTAAAACCCAGGCTTCTGATGTAAAGGAACAAATGAATCTTGGATTTCATTGAAAAAAGAGCATTCTTCTGATGCCTGTAGTTGAGGAGAAAAGTTTGAAAATATGTTCTCTGTTGCAGAATTATAAAGACAATCTGAGAAGAAAGTCTTTACTCTTCCCCTTTCTCAAAAACATGGTCTCTTAGTAATCAGGCTGCATTGCATTCCTAGTTTGGAATTTCCTTATTGTGGTATCTCTGGAAACTTAAACTACTGCTATCCTTTTTGTAGAATTAGTGGGTGAAACAGCTTCATGCTTGGAAATTATTAACTTTCTACATTATATATTGAGGTGATTTGTTTGTTTGTTTGGTGTTTGGTTTTTTTGGTTTGGTTTTTTTTTGTTGTCGTTGTTGTTGTTGGTTTTTTTGTGTTTGGGTTTGTTTTTTTTTTTTTGTTTTAGGACTGCAAGTATATTAAAATGTTGGAAACAAACTTGCCTTTCAAAATATCCCAAAGTATTTTCTCTTTTTTAGAACTGTTTCTACTGCTATACATGTTTATTTTTACAAGTAATTCTATGTCAGCTTTAAATGTCTGTTTTAACCCTGAGGAAGATCAGGTGAATTTACCTTGCAATTCCTGCATTGGTATCATTATCCATGGAGTTGGATTGGGCCATGGTGCTGTAGGATACGATTCAAAGTTCACATTTCTGTGGGCATGACTTTTATCAAATGTTAATTGCTACTCTACTTATTTTTGACAAGGTCCGAATCTGAGAGAATCTAGAAGTATATCTGCTGGCACCTCTTCTTTAAAATAAATGTACTGAAAATTCTGAAAAGCTTCCCGCTGAGGTTTAATGAAACATCAACCAGAGCAAGGTGTATTTTTTGGAAAGAAATTAAAATTCAGCTTTTAACATCTGGAAATGACAGGAACTGGAATCAGTATCTCCCTGCTTATTCTGCTCTTGTAGAGCAGTTTGGGGTTTTTTTCCATGGCTTTGCTCTCCAAGTGGTTTCCAGCTCTTCACACATACACCTTTAGATCCAAAGTTATTCTAACTTTGTCTGCCCCCTCTGAAAACTTGGCAGTATGTATGCTCCCTATATCTCCTCAGGAGTTTCTCAGCATGCACCCTGTCTGCAGGTTCCTTCTGTGCTCTGTTGCTGTTTCTTCCCATCATATCTTGCACTTCAGGAAACTTTCTCCAACTGAGCATCCTCATTTGCTCTCAAGGCCATCTCTCCACCCATCCACCATGTCCCTCCTAAAACAGCACACAAGTACAGCAATACTTGTGCTCATGAATCCTTTAAAAAAATTGAGTGTGCATTAGAAGATGAATAAGCAAAAAAGAAATCAAGTCCAAAGACTTGTTCATCATCACTACCAGAAGTTAAAGGTAACGTTGCTAAAATGTAATGTGATTTGGCATAGCTTTCCCTCTCTGGCAAATCTGTGTAGGAAGTGTGGAGGTACATACCATGCTAATATCCTTTTGCATGAGATGGACAAAACATCAGACAATACTGGTACAGGAGAAATTGTTCACGTTAACATTTTTATAAAAGTTTTTAAGACATACCACCTTTGACCTTTTTTTTTTTCTTATGAGGCTAAGATGGTAAATGCTTTGGCTTCACAGGGCACTGTACATACTTTGTTCAGCAAAACTAGCTTTACTGGTGTAAGCACATCCTCCATTTATATATAAGTATGTTAAGAACACTTGGAAACAGGTTATGCCTGCTGGCAAGTGTCTGACAGTTGTCTGAATATACTTGTACAAAGTAATGTTTTGTGGCCTGTTGTTATCTTCTCATTGCAGAGTATCTGTGTCATAACTCACTGAAACCATGCTGCATGGAATACAAATACTCAAGGAAGAACAATCTTTTAGCAGTATTTTCATTTAAAAAACCTGTATGTCCTATGAAAATAATGTTACGATTTTAGGCCATGATGAGAGTTCAGTTCTTTCCTTCAGAACAGAACATGGTAACTGGAAAGATTTTCTAGTCTTTCTGCATTGAAGCTTCTTTTTTGTTTCTGATTTTCCATATATTCTACCTGCCTGTTGAAAAGGGGAAAGCATATTTACAAGTTGATAGGATCTCCATCCGAGAGTACATGCAGAGAATGTGTATATGTATGACCACAAATACATTTGGTCCACAAGACAGCTCCTGCTGTTACATTAGTGAGGTTTTAGGCCTTTGCTAATTAGCTTGGGTGGGAGGCAGTGTTGGAAAAGAAGTGAGGATAGACTGTGAGCATATAAAAGCCCAGTGGTTCCTTTGTCAAGGGTCTCTCCTCAGAGGCACCAGCTCAGGCTGTTTCTGTGTTATTGCACCATAAATAAGTGGCTTCATGGAAAGAGAGAGCTCAGATTCTGCTAAGGGAAACCTAAGGTCAAACCAGTCAGGAAACCTGGTCTGACTGTGTGAGAGTGGGGTGTGTAGGGAGTCAAATGGGCACCCATCGCTCACTGGACCCACCAGCTGTGAAGGGCTTTGGCCCCAGCAGTGGAAGTCTCTGGTGGAAGCAATGTGACTGCCAGAGTGCCTTCTGAATGGTCACACTGAGAAGCTTCCCTACCAGTGGCCATGTGCCATAAATGCTGCTATCCATATGGACACTCGGACTTTGCTACTGCCTTTGCAATATAAGCAAAGCAAAAATGAGATGTTTGTCGAAACAGACTCACCCAGCTATTTATGGCAAAGACACAGGATACCACGCTCAAACTGGTGACTCTTCAGTGATTCGCACTGAAGCCAAGCTTTCTTGCTAAGAGGCGTCCTATCCCCATGCCCACATCCTAAGCGCTTCTTAAAATTTGCATTTCTCGTAAGGTCAGGCATCCAGGATAGCAACAGATATACCTTGCTTTTTGGTCTTACTGTAAGTTACCACAAGAAAGCAAAGTGCCCAAACTGAGATGCAATTAGTTTTCATTATCATAAAAGGGGAGAATTTTTTTATAATTTTATAATTTTTATAATGTTTTTGAGAGGTTAAGTACAGAAACCTTCAGATGCAGTTTCTTAGTGCTTGGCTCAGCTGCAAATCCAGAAGACTCGCCAAAATCTCTTGTGACATGTGATTGTATTAAATAAGCTTTAAAGTTCTGCTGCTGCATGTAGTTGTAATGTTTAGAGATATTTGCCAAAATTCATGCAGAGAAGGTAAGAATTGGGAAATCCACTCAGGTATGTGATTGCATGAGAAAAATAATTGTGCAATTGAAAATTTAATTTGTGCCAAATTTTATTGTGTATTATTTTTTTATGTTTCTACTTCCTAGATAGCTAGCTGACTGTAATAAATTGAGTACATTTACACAGTAAATAGGTGCAGACATAAGTGAGGGCCTGAATGTTATGCTGTAGAGAGCTGATTAAGACCTTAGATATGTCAGAATGTGGATTTTCCTAAGTTTCAAAGACTTGAAACTATATTCCCTCCCTAGGTAAAGCACTTGTCTTGCAAGTATTTTTTTTTTTCCATGCATGTATAAACAGTAACTGGAAAATTAACTGTGTCTTACTACCATGGAAATTCCACCCTACAGGAGGATCCTAATCAAGTTACATAAAGAATTGCTCATAAATATTATCAGGAGGGGAACTGAACCGGCACAGTAATATGGCTCTAAAGGAGTTCCAGCAATTGGATTCATGTCAGATTTGTTACATTGTGAACAGTAAGATGTTGCAGAATAGAAAATTAAAATCTTTGTATTCCTAAATTCTGAGATGAGTTAATATCTCCTACTCTGTCCAGTTCTTCAATTTTTATTTACAATATAAAATCCACTTTGGGAAAGTAAAATTTTACAAGACTTCTAAACTCTGATATTTGACACTGCTCTAACAGGAAAGTGTACAGAAGCATGAAATACAAGCCACACTCTGTGATCCTCTGACTGTTGACATGTGGTATGTACATATTACAGCTGTCGACACTCGGGGAACTCCAGCCAAGATTCACTGATAGAAAGTTAGTAATTTTTGAATTTTAAACAATTCATTTTTTATCACTACAGATTTTAATTTACTCAATAATAATAATGTAATGTTTAGTTTAGATGAAGGCTAAAATATTGCAGGATCATGGCTTTATTTAAGCACTGTACAGCTAGTATACAGCCCCATATTTTTTGCAACAGACTAGTTTATACAATGTGTTTCTGTTTTTAACAAGGAGTTAATTTTATAAAAATGCCATTTAAATGTGCAAAAAAACTCTCCAAAACACATCATTTGTTTTCTGAAAGCTGTACAGTACCTTGCTGTTTTCAGGCTTTAAAAAAAGTTTGAGGGTTTAGTTGTTTTGTTGTGGGGTTTTTTTTGGGTCATTTGTTTGTTTGTTTGGATTTTTTTTTTTGTTTAGTTGATTGGTTGGTTTTTGTTTTTTAAATTAGATAGAGGAGTATGGATTCAATCTTATGGAAACAGTCTACTTTTGGTCAAGACATGGACAAAAGTTCCCAGAATGGTAGTATAAATTTATATTGATGTACATATAAAAGTCTTTCAGATACTTCTATTTCTGTGACATTAGGAGAACACCTTAAGATTGAACAGTGGCAGAAGAACATAAAGTTTTACATGTATGTGCAGTGTGACACTTCTGTCCATTGGTTTGACATGAAAGTCAGGATCTTTTGGAATAATGAGCTATGTTATTGTTACACACAACTTAAGTGTGGAATGCTCAGCATTCTTTCATGGGATTTTTTTAACTTCCATGTTTTTCTGTAGATAAATTTCTGTGTCACTATTTTCAGTCTTGCTTAACTGTGGTGTTCAAGACAGGAGAAGGCAGATGCTGAGTTGCTGGGTGCCAAAGACAGCTCAGGCTGGATCGTGGGCTGCACGTGCCCAGTTATTCCTGTGAGGCTCAGCCAGAGATCGTTCCTGCTGTAGTAGTTCCTCTAACATACAACTCAAATCAAGGGTTATTTTTCCCTAAAATTAAATCTCCTCGAGATGCACACTTGATTTCTTCACCAAGTGCACCGAGGTCCTCTGCAATCTCATGAATGTGTTTGCCAGAGGGAGGAGCAACCCAGTTGGTTCACAACCCAGTCAGTGCCACATGTGGGCTATGGTGACCTTTCTCCTTTCAAAGTGTACAGGGGCTTTGTTTGGGCAGGGCCAGGTCAGTTGGCCTCTAGTGCTAACAAAGTGCCTTCTGCTAAACTTGCTGAGGATACAGTTAATTCAAGATTTCCAGAAAGGGATAAAACCATTAGCTTGGACATGATTTTGCTATGCTTCTTTGAATGTGCAGGCAGATCAGATGATCAGATGTGCAGTACTTATCTCTGTTCAGGTTATTCCTTGTGACTCCTTGTCAGCTGTCACCATAATCTTGCAGAGAAACAATTCTACAAAGAAAGAGGGCTTTTTTTTTTTTTTTTTTTTTTTTTTTTTTTTTTTTATTTTTTTTTTTTTTGGTAAGCAGTTAGAAGTTCTTTATTGGTCACTGATGTAGTTTTCAAGGCTGAATGAAGACAATGGGAACACGCATAGCCCTGTGACCCAGAGCACACATATTTTGCTGTTTGATTACAGTCTTCTTAATCCCTTTGATAAGCTTCAACTTTAATTTTGCATCTATAAAACCAAGCTTTGAAATATTTGTGGTTTGTTTTCAAATTAAAGTTTTTGGCTCCTGTTTTTTGAGTATGTTAAATGTTTTGTAATAGTTCTGAGGAAACATCCAGGCATGACTTTAACTAGAAGACATTTCTCCAGGGAGGAAACTGAACAATAAACTTTCATTCATGTATTTTGATCAGAAAAAAGAGACAGCATCTTAAATTTTAGTATTTGCTCTGAAGATATGGGGGATTCTTTGCGTATACCAAATACAAGTCGGATTCTTCAGTTTACTACTTTCAGCAAAAGACTGTGGGAGAATCTGACCCAGGTGGAATGGAGAAGTTGTTAAAGGCAGCTTGATGTATTTTCTTGGAAGTTTTGAAGCAGAAGAGAAGCAACACTTACGGATCTAGCAATTCCTGGGAATTTGTACACTCAGCTATATTTTTAGGTATCAGTTTAATTTATCAGGGAGTATGTAGAGACAGATTTCTGCCAGAATTCTGCCAGCAAACTGAAAATGCTATTGACTAATTTTTGTCCTCGTTCAACAATATCCAGTAGGTGGCACAAGTACACAAGGAATTTGTACAATTCTTTTCTTATCGGAGTTCTTTTATGTTTAATTGATTGATTTCAAGGATTCCAATTAAAATGCAATTATTTAGCTTTTCAGTTTCTCTACAATGCTATGCAACTTGCCACTACAATTTTAAGGTAACAGTTTGTATTTTGTGTGATAGCAAGAAGTTAATTATTTTGGAACACGTAACAAACCGCTGTCCTTAATCACAGCGAAAGCTTTAAAAGCTTCATCCGTGTGTAAGTCACACGTGAGGCTGATTTGAAATTTGGGCAATGATGAGAAGGTTTTCACTTAAACTTTTATTGTTTTTTCATCTTTTGTACCAAAATATCTACATGCTGAGTACATACTTCTCTTCACTGTCTTCCTTACCAGTTTCCCTGACAAAACTAAAGTAGTTAGTTTTCCATGAAAACATGCAAGGAAGTACATAGGAAGGAATTTGAGTTATAATTCTACTTTCCATGTAGCTGATTACAGATGGAACGCCTTAATTATTGTGAACAGAGAAAAAGCTGTAATGGCTTATTGCAAATAGACAGTCAAGGCGTATTGTCTATCTACTGATTTAATATTTACCAGTTATTTGTATAATTATCTGCTTTTTCTCAGATTACCAAAATAAGAAAAAAACCCCTAATTATTCTTTTAATATTATGCAATCAGTAATTCTTTGGGAAAGACCAGTGCACTTTTAGATCAGCCTGTCTCTACAACATAAGTGCACCGTATTTACCCTGTGTTAATGCAATCCAGGTCTACTTACTTCAGAAGCTTCTTTGTCTCAGAATATATTATTAGATCCCATTCTTCATGCAAAGAGACATTCAGATATGGTAGCTGTATTTCATTATTTTACATAAGGAAAGAGAGCCAATCTAGTTCTAAGGAAGCCAGATATTATGAGAGAAAATAAATCTAGGATCACCGAATAGCTGTCCTTTAAATTCTTCTGTGAGAAGACTTTATCATGTAGGTAAACTCCAGGGACTCCTGTTGTAATTGGAAAACTTCAGACACAAGGCTGTACATGGAGTTTGTGCTGCCCCCCTGAGCAGTAAAGGCGCAAGGACTACTCAGTTTAGTCACAGCAGCAGGCTTGTAAAAACGTGTTGCTAAAACAGAACCCAATCTCAAGTATCATGTTGCTTGGCTTGTAAAAATGTGAAGACAGCTATCATACTGTTTTTAATTTACTCTCTTGGCCTGTAACTATGATAGTTCGCGTAACACTGTGTCAGTAGTGCTTCCTTTCAGAATACCAATTCAAGATACCACTGTGGTGACAGTGGTTGCAGCTGCTGCATTTTTCCTTTCTTTTCTTTACTGGCATGTGAACATCAAATGACGGGTTCCTTGGAGAGCTTACCTGAAACCGTATCGATATAGTTTAACTTACATTACTAGATGGAAGTTCTTCCTTTAATAATTAGTGTCTGAATATGGTAAGTTTTACAAATTATTACAACGGTGTATTTTTTGGTTTTGTTCGGTTCTTCTTTTGAAGAGGGGAGGGTTTCTTTGCTTTTCTAAGCAATATAGCTCTTAGAGTTTGAAGAAACTACCTCCAGGTGATCTAAGAATCACATTAAAAGATTCTATACTTCAGCTTTGGTTTCTTGTTAATTTTGATGTTAAATGAGAAAAGTCACAAGGTTGGCTATAATAGGTTTTCTACATAATTTGTATTTGCCTTAAACTCCTAAAAAATCTTCATTAAAATAAGAAAATACAGTCAGGTGATCCTTGCATTAGCAGTTATAAACCTCATCTTCACAAAAGTGAAACCATATGATAGCATCTAATAACTTTACTTTCTTCCATGACTCCTGCTAGAATGATGAAATTAGTTTATAACTTGTCTACTCAAATAATACTGAAAAAAAAGTACCTCTATATCCAGAAATATATTGTGGTGGGGCTTGTTTTTGTTTGGGATTTGTTGCATTGTTGGTTTGAAATATTGTATATTTGAAATAGAAAAAAAAAAATTAGAATCTAGGAAATAAAGTAACATAAATCAATGTTTTGGTCTATTTCTAGGATTCTAATTAAGTTATTTAATGTATCTTATGTATGGAAATACTTGTGAATATGGAAAGAGTTCATAACTATTAGGAAGCGCTTTAATTGAAAAATTAAATACCTTTAAAATGGTGAATTTGTACTTGAAGTGTTTTCTACACTCAAAGGTTAAAACCCCAACTAGAGAAAATATCAGTAAACTAAACCTTGTTAAATTGATAATTTTGTAAAAAATGTGTGTAAAATTGCTAGGTTACTATTTAAATATAATTCAAAGTCTTTTTTCATGCATGTCTTGTTATGACTCCCAAAATTGCTTCATGCTTGCCAAGAAAATGTGAAGGAAAAACATGTGATGTGAATTGTTATCCATCCTGATCAGTCCATCAGGAAATAGGTAGTTGCTTGGTTTTTTTTACAGGCTCCAGGAAGGTGTTTTTACCAGTTGCTAACAAATGTTTCATATAAATATTTTCCTGACACGAGGATTAATTACTGCTAAATTACATCTTATTAGAAAACAATTGTATTAAGCATTAAATTGACTATTTTCCCCATCATACAATATGATGTCCTACCCGGCAGTGCAGCTGCACAAAGCTTTGGTACTTTTATAAAAAATCTTACTTGCAGCCCCCAACCTTGGTTGATTTGTTTGGGGTTTTGTTTGGTTGGTTGGTATTTGTTTATTTTGCTTTTTTAATACTAGGATTAGAAATATTTCAAAGCTTCATTTTCAGCCCTTCTGTTTGTGTTTCTATAACTCATTGGTCTCCTGGATAAGTCACTGCCGGAAGGAATCAATGTAGCCCTAGGGAACTGGGGACTTTTAGGGGGTCTTTTTCATGACATCTTACAGATAGGGGCCAAATACCATTTGAATAGTAAAATATAAATATTAAGAAATGCCAGCCAAGTTTCAGACAGTATCATTTGACCTTAATCTAATGTGTACCTTAACTGTATGTTGTATGTAAACAGATATTTTTGAAATTGAAATGTTTGATAGTCTGTAGGACAATCTGATTTACCAACTCCATTTGTATCTGAGGAAATGCCTAACAAATAGAATTTTTTTTTTAATAAGTAGTTCTGTTTTTAACTGAATTTTCTCGACTAACTTTTCAAAGAAATAATGAATAAAACAAGTGACTTCTCCCAATAATTGTCCTGTCAGTATGCTCAATATGGTGTCTTTGTCACTTCATAGACAAACTAACTCAAGTCAGTATTATCAATCACCTTTTTCTGGTGACCAACACTAGGAATTGCCCCAGGAACTGCCTAATAACTGAGAACTCTCCTATGGTGCCTGAATGCTCGTGAGAGGAATATGGTGGAAGCATCCTCCTCTCCCATCAGTTGTGACCCTCACTGGCCACTTGGTTACATCAGTTTCATTCAACATGATGGCAGAAGCTTCAACCAATGTCAGGTTTTTCCTAGTGTCTTCTTTGTGAACTAAAAATAGGAGAAGAAATTGATTAAAATAATCAGAATTAGATGGAATAGATTTATTGTAGCCAAATAAAACCTTTGTTAATGTGAAATAGTCAGATTTCACAGATGAAGCACTGGCAATCATTTTCTCATTGAATGTGAGCTTAGTAAATATGCCAAGAAAAACTCATTGCATAGTGTGGCGATGCCACTTCTAAAAATTCTTTCAATAAAAAAGATCAAAAGGATTTTTTAAAAATTACATATATATATATATATATATATAAAATCAGGGGACTTCTAGAGTTTTTATGAGTTTTAGAGGAGGTTTTTGTTCCATCAAGTGATGATAAAATAATGATAGGCTTGTTTGATCAAAGCTGATTTCATATGGCATGTATCATAATGATACAGTGACTTTCCATCCTTTCCCATCACTCATAACAGGAAATTAAGATATAATAATAATACACTGAGACAAAATGACCATGGTTAGGTTGAAATCCAGCCCACTAATTTTGCTCTTTCTGACTGCAGAGTGGATGATGTATGTAAATTTCACTACTCAGGACCAAACCCTGGTCATCCTAGTAGATTAATAGGCAGGATAGACCCCGAATCCTGAGAAGGTTTGTAGTGAAATGCACATAAATAAAGTGAGGAAATGTTGTTTGTTCTATTAGCAGGTGAAGGAGAAGGGTGTGTAAACAAGATTAAAAAACCCGGTAGCTTAACTGAAGGAAATAGAACTTGTGTTTGCCCTGCCATAAAAGTCACTAGTGAAGCAGTACAATATAATATCTTTGAAATAACCTGAATGCATGAGGAAGGAACTTGCAGGTCGAGTGCTGGAGGATTCTCAGTCACCAAGGATGGATCCCTATAGGTATGTATTTTGTAGCATAAGCTGTGTAGGGTTCACACATGTTCAATTACGTATCCCTTTGATGTGAAAATTAGGGTTACGCCTAGCTCCTAACTGGGACTAACAGTCAGAAATTTAAGTGGTGTTCCCAGATAATCAGTAATTGTATACCCACTGATGGCCAAAATGCATCCATTCTTGGCTGATGTGTTCTCCATCATTAGTAAATTATGAAGTTGCCAGTCTTGGTGTCAAGGATGCATTGCTTTTGCTTCCAATTTGTCTGAGAGGTTTGATTTCACAGAACAGAGTATATCATGGCACAGATGAAGAGAAGGGAATCAGAAATAGGGCTATTTTCCAGTTCTTTGTCTTGTCTCAGATCCACACTCTCGAAGATAAAAGCATTAGAGGATCAGCACGTTCTCCCCCTATCATGGGTGCTGTGAGCATTGCTAATGGGTACATTGCTCAGAACTGAGAAGAAACTTGGGTCAGTAGCTATATTTTAGTAGAACTGCAAAGACATGCCTAATGTTTCATTAAGCACTTCATTTTAATTTTCTAGCCTCAGACAATGCTGCTACTGGCACTGATGCTTGCTCCGGTGAACTAGGAAAACAAAGAGAAGAGCACAGTTTGCATTGTTTGTTTGTTCTACTGTTCCAGCTGGATTAATCTAAATTATTCTCATCTCAGTGACTTGCTGCAGACAGAAAGGATTGTGGTTCTTAGTCTGTTGAGAAACAAGAACATTGCCTCTGCTTCAAAATCTTTCTTTTTTTTTTTTTTTTTTTTTTTTTCCCTTATGCATAATGTGTTCCTCCAATGTTTGGTAGTTAAGTGAATCATAAACTTTTCATGCTCTGCAGAGGGTATATTCATATGTAAAATTACTACTATGCTTGTCATGAAATTGTAATAGGACATAGCACTTATCACAGCTGTGGACTTTTTCCCAACCATCTGAATCTCCAGGTGTGCCCTTGAATTGACAATAACAAGGTGATCTGCTATTGTTTTAACTTTACTGTATTTTATGGTGTCATTGTCTAGGAAAATAGTTTCATAAGAAAGAGTTAATATAGATTCTTGTTTCTAACCTTTTTCCAAGATTTACCTGTTTTTACATGTTAGGAATTTCATGTGAAAATATGTAAAGCATAGATGCATAGAAGATATATAAAGCTTCATATATAGCTTTTATAGATTAAAAAGTTAAATTTCAATGAAGTAATAAGATCTTTTATAGTTCAAGTCAATAAAAATATTCTATAAAATTAAAAGCAAAGATTTTATGTTGTTGAGGGTAGTTTCTGGCTGCTTTGTCATTTCTGTGTCAGTGTAAATCATAATAACCTGTAATTAGAACACTTGAATTCCACTCTCTTTGCAAGAAAGGAATAAACAACAAATATAACTTCTCTGCTTTATGGAAAATTCACATAGGTCTGGGGGTTTCTTAATTTCACACCCTGACTGCCCCCCTCCCTGGTCCCCCCAGCTTGGAATTCCATTATCTTTGTTTAATATTTCTCAAAATAGTCATCAAGGGTGAAACTCATCTTACATAGATCGTCCGCAGAAAGCCCTTTATTGCCACTGCATTTTTCATGTAGTTGGAGAAGGAATATAGACAAAAGGAGTCTTGGGTTATATTAGGACTACCTATTCTCTCTCTGCTACATCTGTGTAGTTGTGGCTGCTGGCATCACAGTTAAATAGGCTTATGCTGCCACTTTTTCAGGTCCTCCAGAGGACATTTGGGCTTCTCAATGACCTCCAAATGCCATTATCCTGCTGGAACAATTTCATAGGACTTTATCTTCACAGGTGTTTTTTTAGCAACATTACGTTTTATAAACTCCAGAACAGAAGAAAGTAATTTGAAAGAAATAAGTGGATTTTGGGGTGTTCTCTGTTAGCTGATTTCTGCTAGTCTGCTTAGGCATTGGATGTTTTTGTAGGGGTTGTTATGGTTTTTCTTTATACTGAGAACTAATACTTCAGGTGACACATTGAACCTGATTTTTAACTGTTCAAATTTCATGTTTATTTCCACCATGTCACATTTGTACAATTCCTAAAATTTGTAAATATTTCTTAAGGAAATTAACAGTAGAAGATTTTTTCATTTGTAGTATAGACATCTTGAGGACACACACACACTTTCTAGTGGTATACTATTTTCTGATGGGAGAAGGGAAGAATCTGTTTTATCTTTTTTTTTTTTTTCTTGAAAGTGGACATATTCATCTGTAATCTGCCAAGAATTTAGTATGGAAACATTGTTTGTTAGTAAACTACTATCCTGCCTGTAGCTGCTATTCCTGCCCTTGAGGTTAAGAGAGTTTTTTGAGATCAGATTTAGATGTTGAGTCGGTAGAGTTTTGGTTCCTACCTTATTTACATCCACTAGCTCTTGGATGAATCTGGGCTTAACCACGGAACTTTAGTACACAGCCTCTTCAAAACAAGATCTTATCATACCTGCACATGGTATTGTGTGTAAAAAATGTGCATTACATAGGTGTCTTGGGCTTAGTGTTTATTTGTAGACTACAGCATTTTTGTTTTACCTTAAATTACTACTATACTTACCTGTAAAGCAGCTAATGTCTAAATCACGTGAGAGCTGAATCTTGTAGAATGCATTGTGAATCACTGGTATTCAATGAAGTGAATTTCGCCTGGGAATGTGGGATTTTAAGTTATGATAGTTAGCGATGCATTTTTTTTCTTTTGAACAATGAAATTTCAAGACTATAGAGGAGCCAATTTAGTCGTCAAAACGTAAAATCTTTTGAGATTTTACCCTTTCTTTTATTTATAGTTTCTTATTTTTTGACGAATATTTTGTCTTTAAAACTTGAAAATTAGAGTTGTAATATATTTAGGTCTGCAACTCTTTGCTCTTTTCTTTAGAAAAAATTTCAGAAATAAATTTACCAAAACATTTTACTCTGTTTGAAAATCTACTTGCCAAAAGCAACCACATAAAATTTTAAGCTGCAATGTCTATTGTGGAAAGCCTTATAAAAAAGAAATGAGGCCTAGAACCCCCAGGAACAGTCATGACCAGTGAAGCTGTGCTTGTAATGGGGGAATAAAACACTATTAACACTGTCATTATGTTTAATAGAAGTACTTAGATCAGTTCCCACCACAGAGATGAAAGAACAAGAAATAACCTACTTATAAGACATAACTGATAACCAAAACTTTGAACAGTGATTTCATTATGGTTTTTTTCAGTTTTAAAATTGAAAAGCATAATTGAAAAGTGTAATTGCAAACTGTTGTGCAGCTAACTAAATTTTCAGCACCGGAGTCTAATCCAAGACCTGTAAATGGACAGACAACATACATTTTTGAACATTTAGAAAGATTCAAGTGCACTGCTGGTGAAAACCCCTGGGTTCTGATAATATCAAAGAAAGACAGTGGCTTCCAAGAAATAAAAATAAAATGCAGTGCACTGAAAAAAACTTACTGTGTTTGGCAGTGGTTTTCAGGAGAAAGCAAGCAATTTTGGTTTCCTCCAGCTATAAAGTGATAGCAAAAATTATCTCAAATCCTGAGAGGTTTGCAAAACACAAGATAAAGTTGCTCTTGCACAGGTGGGCTTAACTTCTATTCAGAGAGCTTGTTTCTCTACGTGAGTCTGTACTGTGTCTACACAGTATCATTCCAGATGCCTTGCTGAAACTGAGGCAGACTGTTTGCTTGTTCTTTCAGACTTCTACTGAATAGTTCAGAGGAAGGTACAAAATTGCGCTGTCATCCTGTTTTCAAAATGGTATTTAGTACTGTTAACATAAAAATAAGTTTTGGTGTGGATAGTATTTAAATGTGATAGATAATGGCCACCTTATGAATTCAACTTGCATCTCTTATGTTAGACTAATAAGACTACAAAAAGCATGGTAATGTCCCATATCAAATGAGAACATATGGCTTCAGTACATTGCATTTCATTTAATGTTATTCAATTTTTACATTGCCCATGTGCTTAATGGAAGTACTCTTAGAGTGATACTAGAGGCAATGCTCCTTTTTTTCCCTTAATTCAGACTTTTAATATTTTTATCAAATAAATCAATTAGAGTTACTGGAAAAAAGAAACAATAGCAATGAAAAATGTGCTATATTTAAAGGAAAACATGTAATAAAAATCTGTTATGTAGTAGAAAGAAATTATATTTGTGCACTTCTGAGTCCGTGTTAAGTAGGTTCTTACAGAAAGAATTGAGAGAAACTAAGGGAATACCCATTTATTTTTTCACTTCGACAAATTATCTTTCTACGGCCGTTAAGAAAGTAGACATATGGCATGATTTCACAGAAGAATTTATGTATAGTAAATTATTCATCAGTTCCCTGTTTTTCTGAAACATGCATTCAGCACAAGTGTTGTGTGAGCTAATCCAAAAGAAAAAGATACATTTAGATGTAAACTTAAAATTCTTCTTTTTTTGTAGTAGAATTAAAAAAAAAAAAAAAAAAAAAAAAAAAAAAAAACTTCTCATTTCTCATGAGGCATGTGTATGATATGAAAAGGCATGACAAAGACCAAAAACTATCTGGAAAATCATTGTACTTTTGATCTGGAGATAGCAATAAGCTAGCTAGTCTCACAAGTAGTCTAGCATGATCTTAGATAATCCTGTCATGCTTATCCTTCTACTAAATTATACTTCTATGGAGGAAGGAGATTAAGGCAGATAGACTGGAGTCCAAAGATGGTTTTCAGAAGGTCAAGTATAGCTTCTTTCTATGTATTTCAAGAATTCTGTGAAAATTTTGATTGCCTAATGGTAAGACCACATGATTTTAGATGCCTTATCATGCTCTGGGTGTTTGAAACCACATGAATTCCTGCCTGAAAATTCAGACAAAATACAGACGTTTAAGAGACCATGAAATCATATTTAGTGTAGTGACAGAGTTCTTTGTCTTAATTCCTAGATAAATCTTGAACAGTCAATATTTAATTTTTTAGTAATATTTATAGTAGTAATTTTATTATGGTTTTCTTGACTCATTTCTGTGAAGAAGGAGCTGTAGCATGGAAGTAAATGCCAGAGCCAAAGGCTAATTTGATTAAACTATGACAACAGCATTAATCTTCAAAAGGAAATCAAGATAATAGAGGGGTTTGGATGGACCAGGAGACAGATAATTGGTTATAAAGCTTTTGACCTTTGAGCCAGTAGTTCGGATTCAAGCTAAGTCAGTAGTGACTGAAAATCATTACTCTCTGATAGCAGTTCAATTGCTACGTGAAATGGGTGATTGGTTTCACTCTAGTTTCTAGTGAACTGGTACTCATATTGCAAAAATAGCTACTCCCATTTTCAAGGTTTAAGGAAGAAAAGGATGAGAAAACTTTATTTTCTTATCTTAGGGAGTATTTTGCGGGGTGAGAGATAGGAGAAGCTGCAGTCCATTGGAACATTGAAAGCATCGACACCTACCAACAGGCTCTTGTTAAGGAATTAAAGCCTCTGGTTTTGTCCACATGACATTTCTCATTGACCTCAATAAAATGAAGGTTTTGTATGTGATGAAACTCTGTATGCCTTTATAAAGATATTCTCATTAATTGTTTTCACCATTTTTAGTAGGAAAGAATGTGTGGCAATAGAGGTTTGTTTTGGGTTTGTTTTTTTTTCTTGTCACTTATAATTCACAGGAAAAAAAAGTTATTCAAGTAGTTCATATGAATGTGTTTGACCTTGGAGTTGTGCTTGACCTGTTTTGAGTCAATGGATGACTCATACCTGAATTGAGTTGCTAAAGATTTATAACTGCTTGTCTGTGTTGGATTGTGTTCTTCCTCCTTAATTGAATGACCTGATATTAATAATTAATGCCACCTGAAACCAGCATAATTTAATTCTGTAAGTAATCATTTAGGTTGCTGGCAATCTCAAAAACCACAGTCATATTAGAATGTTGGAGCATTATGAACTTGGTAGTGCTGGGTTAATGGCTAGATTTGATTACCTTAAAGGTCTTTTCCAAACTAAACAATTCTATGATTTGTCCTCCTCTTACTCTTCTGAGTAAAAGTTGTATTTATCATCTCCTTCACTATCCATTACTTTTCATTTTCTTTAACTGTGAAGAATGTGGCAATGTTGCTCACTCAGTCACACTTCTGACTTCTTTTGGTTTGCCTGTCTCTTCAGCCTGTTTTCTGAGTCCTTAGCAAAGCAGGAGGATGTTCTATTGCTGCAGCATGCTTATATTGCCATGTCTTTTATATGATTTATGCTTAATTTAATTATGTCTCTATTCTTGCCTATTTCGCTATTGCCTTTTCTTTTAAATGCCTTTAAATTTATAGTTTGACTGTCTGCTATGTATTGTCACTGTAGGGTATTTGAATGAATACTTAAAGGTATGTTCCTTTTCATTCAAATACAGCCACGCTGCCTCACCTGAAAGTCCCCTCAAGCCCCCAGAATTTAAAGTACAATTCTGTCTCATTTTTTTATAGCTAGTCCAATTAGTAGACTTGACCAGTAGAGATTTTGTGTAGTGTTCAGTTCTACATTAAACAAAAAATCACAGGAGAGAATGAAAATAACATTGGACCATTTAAAAATCAATCAATGCTCATGTTGGTGTTATAAAAACTATATTAAAAGACACTGATTCAGAAGTTGCTGCATTCTTCTTTCCATGGAGAGAAAGCTGGTTTAGAAACCCACTGGACTTGTGTAGGGTCTTTTGGAATCCTTTCAGATATGTCTTTCTAAAATACAAACTAAAAGGGTGAAGAAAAATGATAATTTTATAGCAAATGCTGTTGGTTGTTTTAGTGTAATGAGTGGGTCTGGCTTAGGCTGCCAGCAATGTCAGGAAACAGACTCCATCTACTGCAGGCAGAAGAAAGAGGGAAAACACAGGACTGAAGTGCTGCAGTTCCTGAAAGCTTTCTTACTGAATTCTGTCACAGGAATCTGAGAGTTCAGCAAAGGAGTTAATGCTGCTTGTTTTAATATTGACTTGTCAATAAGTAAACATGAAAGCATTATTAGCTGTACATTGTTGCATAATTGTGTTGGAAGCGTATTTATCAAATAAGCCCAGAAGGAAATGTTGTTCTTTACAAAATTGACTATTATGGTTTTGAAGAGTGTGTTTAACTGCCAAATTTCTGTAAACACACTAGTGCAGTAAAATGAAAAACTAAGAATATTGAAAAGTACAGGGAGATGCGAGGCCTTTCAGTCTATGATTAAGTTCTTTCTGAATGACCTTCTGTGTGGGAGTTTCTTGCCCAAAAACCTTTTGTTTCTGAAGAATAAATGTTGATGTAAAGGGAATGTGAAAAAAACCCTAAAGAGTAGGCCCAGATGCCAACTTCACAAAAGATAAATCATCACTTTCATTAGCAGTTGTGATTCACCTCTCCCCAGTGGGGGCAAGGGAGCACAGACAGAAAAACACAGTGAGATTCAGTCCACCTGCAAAATCAAAAGAGAGTAAGGAACCATAATTTAATGCAGCACAATTTAGGTGAATTCCAGGTAAATGTTATACTGTGAAAAATACCTGTAAATGAAAGTGAATGATATTTCACCAAATATGCACACTCTGTATCACTTGGTACTTTATGCAGTTTCACAGATGATAACAATTGTGACAGCTTTAACTTTGTTTTGCAAATGTGTTCAAAATGTTATCTGAATGTGAATATATTCCAAGGTCCTCAATGGCACCATAGTTCCCACTCAATCTCCTCACGTTAGATGATTAATGCAAACTGTATATTACAGTTTCCATGTGGTACTTTTCCTCCAGCTAAGTAAACTGGATTATTTGCAGAAAAGATTTTTCAAATTTAATCAATGTAACTGAGAAAAAAAAATCAATAAGGTTTACAGAACCACTCCAGTCTTTATTTGCAGTGATAGTCACTGGGATCTCTTTCTCATTGCCAATGTTTGTGGTAAGAGTTGCCAAACAATAAATAACTAGGGGTGTATGCTGAATTTTAAGAATACTTTTAAGGAAATGGGAACTTGCAGTGCTAACATCAAAAAGCTGGGGTGTTTTTTTGGGGTTTTGTTGTTTCTTTTTTTCTTTGGTTGGTTTGGTTTGGTTTTTGGGGTTTTTTTTTTTTTTTTTTTTTTTGGTTTGTTTGGTTTTGTTTTTTGGGTTTTTTTTTTTTTTTTTTTTTTGGCTTTTATGACCTTCTTTATTTATTTCTATATTAGCAGACTCTAGAGTCCTGCAATGTGTGTAGTTCTGGATGCATGTTTCACCTGCTCTTTTGAACTGATACCAAGTGTTATCGATCCATTAAGTTAATATTAAGTTAATATCAAATCCAATAATGTGAAGAACTATCACTGAGAAAGAGCAAGTTGTTTTGTTTCCGACTTCCGTTTTCTGTTAGGGAGTTTCTGCAACAAAAGAAGCTTGTACAGTGTTGGGACTATTCTCCTTTTGGACTGCTTCTTTTTGTTTGTGAGTTTCATTTTTGGCAGGTATATTAAATGTTTAGGGTAAGGAACATAAGTAAATTCTTCATGAGAAAAGGGAATGTAGTTGGTTTGGTAAGCTTGAAATAAATCTTGTGATTCAAATCCTGCTTGCCTTAGCAAGAAACTCAAAAAGAATTCTCTTGTTAAGAGGGTGGGTTTGGTTCTGGTGCTGCCTTCCTCACAAATATGGTGAATTTAAATGGTGAAATAGATCACCACATCCATGTATTTGAATAGTACCAGCTGTTGCAATTGGAGTCAATTGCTCCTACAGTAAATTCATTCTCAGTGAATAGAATGCCTTGGGCATAAAACATTTGTGGTTGAATGGTACTAATGATTTCAAAATTTAATTCAACTAATTATTGAATAAATATTCCTTCCACTGATCTTAAAGGAAATTCTATGATTCCCTCCCCCTTCTCCCATACCCCTAAAAAGATAGTAAAAGTTCTGAAGGTACCAAAAGTGGTTTTGTAGTAGTTCAGTGGAGGGGAGTGGAAGTACTGTAAAACAAGTTATATATTTATAAATATGCAGCTTATGTTGTAGTATACTATTAGCTCTTCTTTTAATCTTTCTTTGAAGTATGGAGACTTGGGTTATTGATGTCTTATAAATGGCTTATTCTCCTCTGCAGGTGTAATTCACCTGCAACTCCCAAGTCTGTACATTTTTAAAAGCCTTAATTTAATATAAACTGATGGTTTGGCTCAGAGTGGGTGTTATGCCTCTCTTTAGTAGCCTCTTATCTTGGATAAGAACATTGCCTGGGGTATGAAAGAAGACAAATAGATAGTCACCAGCTCAGCTGTTTGTCTTCCCTTGAGTTTTCTCTTGTTCTATAGTTTTATATCTGGATGCCATCTCTCTCTTTGTATCCCTTCACTCTTAGGTTTGGAATGCCATGTTTGTTAATTTCTTTATTCTCTTCTCTCCTATTCATTTAGCTTTCTGTCCATCTGCATTAAAAAAAAATCCCTTATGCAAACAACAAGACAATAAATAAAAGCAGCAAAGAACCCTCCAAGTTTTCATCCTACTGGAGTAATAGGAAAGATTTTCCAGTATTTTTTATTTGCTTCCCCCCACCCTAGTCATCTAAACATCAGATTGAGGTTCAAATAATGTGTCTCAGACCTGAAATAGGAACCCTGTCAGGATGGTCTAATTATAGAAGTTACTTCTGTGAGTTACAGAATTGCACTTATGAAAAAAATTACCATCCTGCCATATATGATACTGTTTTATACCATAATGGTAGTGACAAAAGTGGCTGTAAAACCATTCTGAAAAGAACAAATCATTGTATGTGATGTCTCTAGCTCGTATTATTTCTCCTCCATCCTTTTCAAAAAATTCTTTGTATGTTTATTTTCATGCTGTGATGAATGATAGCTGACACAAAGGAAACCCAACCAAGGCAATGAATACAAATCAGAGCTATAATATGATGCTCTGCAGTAATGCCTACTGGCAGTAAAATCCCCCAAGTTTTAGATAGCTGTAAGAAATGTGAGCAGTTTATTTCTGAATGTTTGCTCAGTAGAGTCTGTCAGCTTCAAGGGGTATCTGTGTCCTGCTCCTCACCTTGCCATATTCAATCAAGAGGTGCAGAAAAAGTGCTGTGTGGTGATCTGTTAATATATTTTAAAGCTAGATTGAGTTTTCTAATAACACAAATAATTGTGCTTTGGCTGTTATTCTTTCCATTTTCATGAGAAACAATTGCTGACAACGACAATTTAACTTTTATATGTTTTTTACAGACTATAGTGACCCAATCAGTTGAGGACTGTGGTGAATAAGCCCAGCTAAGGGCTGAACTTCATTTATATAAGGTGTTGGAAGATGTGGCATCATATTCACAGGTAGACTTCTAAAAAAATATCTCTGTCGTCTTAAATCTGTAATAATTGCGATGAACTTACTGTGTTAAACCTGCTGGATTCAGTTCTTATTTTTTAGTTGGTGGAATTTTTTTGCTTGTTTGTTTATTATTATTTATATATTATACAGAACTTAGTTTTAGGCCCACTTAACTGAGCTCAAGAAATGCAAGGTTCTAATTATCCTTGCTCCATATCTCAACAAAAACTCTTGATGCAGTCTAGAGATTTCACTGCTACAGACCAATTCACTATTTACAAAGAGCTGTGCTGTATGTTACATTTTTCAGACTATTTCAATTTAGATGTAGATTGGAGAAAATAAAAGTACCTTTACAGTCTATTCTGTACCTCTTAAAGGACAGAAACTAATTTTCTCTCTGAGTTTTATTTTTATGATGCTTTTTTTCTTGTAATTGCATGGTGTTATTTTTGTCAAATGGTATTTGTTTGCTTTCAAAGGCAGAACCCCTTTCACAGGGGTAAAAACCAATGTCATAGGCTTCCTTATGTTTATTAATAGACTCTTGTCTGCTTCAGTTATTGCATATGGACTGTACTGTAAACTGGTTTCACTATATTCTGGACAACAATTTAATCCTGGGGATGGCTAAAAAAAAAAATCAATTAGATACGAAAGTATGAATTTTGTAACTTTAATTGTAATGTATTTTGAGGTAAAAGCCTAAATGAGTTTAAAACACAGTCTCCAAAAGACGGCAAAAGTTGGTGAGCTTTTTGGGTTATATTTTATTTTTAGTAATTTGGTCTATGAAGCATGGTTAAAAGTGTCTGGATCTTAGGTTTTTTTGCTCGACTCTGTCTTTGCTGTCTTTGGGACAAGTAGCACATGGCAACTTTCAATTATGTGTCTTCTCTTACAAAACTCTGGGCTTCTGACTAGTCAAAAGAAATCAGGAAATTGAGATTATATCTCAGTGGCTCTGACAAATACATGAATAGAACTTCTCTGATGTCAATGTGATCAGCACTTGCTATCTTGACTAGGCTTGCTGGAATTGTGCCAAAAGAGCTTGGGATGTGACTATCATTTCTGCGTAGTAAAATGGTTTGGATGATATTTTTCCATGCACTTTGCTTTAAAATATTATTTTTCTGACACCTGCCTTGTAATTTAAATTGCATTTCATTTCAGGACACTCAGGTAGACAGTATGAGAACAAAATGAGAAGGATAACAGAGAGCAAGTAATGCAGAATTGTTTTATTAAATTTTATTTGAAATTAATGACATCAGCACTGAGTAGACTATCTTCTAAAAATGCCTACACCTGGACAAAGTTGAACCTTGGTATGCTCAGCATATGATTTGTTATTGATAATGGATTTATATTCTCACTGCATTTATTATGAACTAAAATTTTAAACAGCAAGATTTTAAAATTAAGCACATAAAAATCTGGCTCAGCTTTTCATATGGTTTAGATAACCCTATAAGTGTTTGATAAATTTATATTGATACGTGCATATAAGTAGAGATGTGGAAATCAGCATATTAATGAATATGTAATAGAGAGATATTAGAATAACAAAAGGTGTGTATTCACCTCATTCAGAATGGTTCTAAGTGCTCAAATGTTTGGTTTAGCTACATATATTTCTGGAGGAGGAAAATACGTGAATTGTGAACTTTGAAGAGCCTAATGGATCAAACAAACATTACGTACAGAGCTGTCTGCTCTGTCCCTCACAGCCCATTCCCTCCCCTGCTTTTTACTGTGGGTTCCTACAGTGGAACATGTTGGTTGAAAGCGTGCAGAGCAGGCAGTAATCAAGGTCATCATATTATCACCCAGTCTGGAAAAACAAGAGTGATAAACAAGGGCAAAGAAAGCCTTTTGCTGTTATCAAAGAAATACTACAGGAGAGATCAGGAGGCAGCTTGGTTGTGGGACAAAAATCCATAATTTACTTTGCAGATGTCTCTGTAATTTAAGCAGCAGGCAGAACAACCACACAGTTGTAGATGCTCTGGGGAAAGGATACCCAGAGCCTCGTAAATCATGGTAAGGATTAAAAGCAATGAACATTCATCTTCTTAACCTCATAAAGCGGTATTGCAAAGCCAAGGATTACAACTCACTGTGCATGTAATCTTCATTTGGGGATAAATGGCATCAAATTTTTTAAATGCTTCTCTCAATTAACAGTAACACCTACCTTGTGAAAGGGAAAAAAAAATGTTTCAAAATAGATCTTGAACGAATTTCTGCTATTAAAGGAATACTTAACATTTCCCACAAAAGAAGGGAAAAAATATTGATTCTTGCTGAGCCCATTGTTTCTAAGCCCTGATCTGTTTTTAAAAGTTAAAATTTATAAATATGTTTGAAAACCTTGCTTAATAGGCACAAGACAAAAAGAATACTTACCTTTCCCATTTTAGAATGGTGGACTCCTGAACAACCCTTCACCTGAATTCAGCTACTTTTTCAAGCATAGATATTAAATTCAAATACTCATGGTGATTAAAGAATAACCTCGCAATGAAAGAACCTAGCATTATTCAGTCTGCTAAATAAGCGTTGTAAAGCCTGAATTTATTTGTTTGGTTTGTAAATGTTGCCAGTATACCTGGAAATAAGTTTTAACTTATCCACCAATGTGTTGAAAATATTTTACTTGCATGCTCAGAATGCCAGTGTAGAGGGACTGAAAACATTCTCAAGAAAAATGAATGTATGTGATATCATAAGGAACCCCTTTCACAGCCCTGCAAACCAAGAAAATCGGGGAAGCAAGACCTTTTTGAGGTTGTTTTTTTTTTTTGTTTTTTTTGTTTTTTTTTTTTAAATCTGATGTGTGACTCAAAATTCTATACATTTCTGTCAGGGAAAGGAATATAGGAATGTAACGTTCAGCAGAGTCCTGTACTGCATGAGTGATAATGGTGATGATCAGCTCTCAACATGCACTATGATGAAAGTAAAACTTTAAAACTTCTAAAGCTCTAATCCATTGCATAATTAGCACAATAAACCAAGAAATCAAGAGAGATGGAGAGAGACTTTTTGCATGAACATGTACTGACAGGACAAGGGGGAATGGCATCAAACTGAAAGAGGTTTAGATTAGATATTAGGAAAAAAATTCTGTACTGTAAGGAGATGAGACGCTGGAACAAGTTGCTGAGAGAAGTTACGGATGCTCTAACTCAGAAGTGTTGAAGGCAAGGTTGGATGGGGCCCTGAGCAACCTGGTCTAGCAAAAGATGTCCATACCCACAGCAGGAGGATCGGAAATAGATGGTCTTTAAGGTCCCTTCCAACCCAGACCATTCTATGATTCTGTGATCTAAAGGTGAAAGATGGAGTTAGACCACAATTTTACATCTTGAAAATTAAAAAAAAAAAAAAAAAAAAAAAAAAAAAAAAAAAAAAAAAAAAAAAAAAGAAGAAGATATGTGTGCATAGTTTGAGTCTTCTTGATAATTCAAACCTTTGGATTGTCAACAGACAGGCAAACATGGCATTAGGATGTTTGTATTCAGTCATTATGTACAGAGAGCCCTTCCTGAGTACCGTCAGAAGATCAGAATCAGGAGAATATTGGTTTGCCAACTGCTTCGGGCCAGACCATTTGACAGCTACTTAAACAATGCTGTAAAGTTTTACAGGCCCCCAGCAAGACTTGTTGTCGTCTCTTCAGGATAGCTGTTTCCTCTGATTATCTCAAAGATTGTACTGGAGATGTCTTCCTGGGCAGATTTTCTGTGGTGATTTTTCTTCTAATTCAACTATTTTCCTTTCCCTGTTTTTTCCCTACTTTGATGATGTGAAAGTTCACTTAGTTTCTAGTATTCCATTGGGATGTTTGATTACTCTAGAAATCTAGCCAACAAAACAGATGATGCAGGAAGAGAGAGATTGATTGTACATCTACCATGCTAGGCAGGAATGATGTCGTTGCTATGAAACTAAACACAGGCCTTGAATACTATTTGTACATAGACTTTTTTCTTTCCCTGATTTCGTGTAAACTTGAAAATGAGTTCTTTATGATCAAAATTCATTTTCATACTATAAATATGAGGTACATGCACAGTTTCTTATCCTCATAAAACACATACTGCATTAATGAATCCTGGAACAGATTAAGAGTCCATGATTCATGAGAACCATTAAAGTAAACCCATGAAGGAAACAGCTGGCTATTTAGTGAACTGGCAGAAACTGCTCTTTGTTTAGGAAGTTTAATATGGCCTAATGTAAATGTCTTTCTATTCTTTTTAATAAAGCCTTCTATAATATGTACTGTGCATGACAGACATAGAACATGCTGTTTTGAGAAAGCAGGATGATCAGGTTACAAATGCATAGCTGAGACATATTTCAGTAATCTCATGTGCAAGCACATGCACCTTTCAATATCAGTTATTAATTTGGAATTCTTCAGATTTTAGTGCCAACTTGAGATGACTTAAAAAACCATTAATTTTCTGAGCATGCATCAGGAACAAGCTGATTGAACAAATGTTCAGGTTTCAAAGACTGTACCTGATGAAATTGGAAATTCAAAAAAAGAAGTCTAAATCTAACACATGGTAATCTAGTTCTTTAGAAAATTATGAATTTGTTTCACATGGTTGAAATGAAAGAGCTCAATTAAACTAGAAATCTGTAATGTTCTTATTCACCTGAAATAAATAATTGAAAATGGCAAATTGTTGTTGCAATGCCACAGAAATAACTTATAAAGAAATTGATTATAAAATTTTATAAGGAAAATAGAATGCTTTGGAGATGATAAGTTTCCCAGGACTAAAGATCAAATTTCAAAAAGAGAGGGGTTTTTTTCTGCTTTTTTTGTTTTTTTCCTCAGCAATTAAAAATTGCATTAAAATATTCATCCTACTACTGAATCTTGTTATTTTAAGTATGTCTGAAAAGTGATAATGTCTTTAAAGTCCAAGATGAATGAGTAGATCATAGCAAAAAACCCCAGAAACTATTGATTTAGTTAAAAGAAGGACTAGAAAATTTAAATATATCTAAGTCTCAGCTATTTCAGAAAGTGGTTTATGGTATGGAGAGTCATGGGTTGCTGGACTTGGAAGCAGTTTATCCTACTATCTCAGCAGTACAACATCATGACAAAAATAATTAGTTTTGATGAAAAAGACTTGTTAGCAATGAAGTAGCAGTGGACTGTCACTACAATTTGTCTTCAACTTCTTACTGAGTGCCCTTATATGGTACTGTGCTGCATTATGGGGGCATCTGCTTGCATTCCACGCACTGCAGCAGGCATGCCTTCAGAAACAGGGGAGGGTGAAGGAATAGTGAGATTTACAGCACAAAATATGAGATCCTTACAGGGATAGGAAGTGAAATATCAAGCATGCTCTCTTGAGAACGTGTTCAAAGAGTCAGTGGAATTCACTTAGAAAAATTGCAACACGAACAACTTGCTTTACTCATTTACAGTCAAAATTAGCACAAATTCTTCCCAGTCTTAATCCCATATTTAGATGAATGTTGTCAAAAATAAAGCAGGAGTACATTTCACACAACTTTTGCCTCTCCAAGGAGTCTGTCACTAATCAAAAGCTGCATGATGAAGTTTTCTTCATCTTTGCTTTTGAAATGTTGTCTTTGTTTTCCAGGTGGCAAAGAAGTAATGTGTCTGATAATGCTTTGCTGTGCTGGTTGCATGTGCTCTGAACATGGCATTGATATTGAATCCTGTAAGTCAGTCAAGATTAGTTTGAGTATTTCCCACTATTCTTCAGTGTTAACAGCTTATAGGTTCAGAACCAGTGTGTGCATGACGGGCTGCAGAGATTTCTGTGTTTTCTATACAACTCCTGTAATAATAAGGCTGTTTCAAATATCCTGTTATTTTGGGTGTATGGGAGTCCATAAAGGTGTTTCCAGATTTTAGGGGTTTTTTGTTTCAAGCTATGTTTTACCTAGGGATTAAGATTGGTAATAGATGCCAAGGCTAAGTTTATTTATCTGATTTTTTATTTATCAGATATGGACATCAGTAGTAAGTATATGGGAGCCTCTACAGGGCCAGGTTCTACAAACCTTTATTTGCATTGGTAAGCCTGGTACTGAACTCGTGACTCTTAGTGGTATTCCTCACACAAGTATAAGCTTTGAAAGGAGTGAAGCTGAGATTTTGAAATATAACACAATATATCCTTTTAAGAAATGTTTAAATATATATTTCAGGGAGGGATATTACAAAAATTATGTTTGTTGCAGTCCACTGGGTACATACAATGTGTTACAAAAATTTCATGGAGGAAAAACACATGTGCGAAATACTGTAAAATAATCAAGTGCTTATTGTACAAACAATACCAGGAGTATCTGTCGCCTCTACCATGAAGTACCACCTATTAAAAAATCTTTCATTAAATGGGGAAATTAAGCACATAGAGACTATAATCATTTAATGTATTATCACTGGACCAATTAAGCTGGAAAAGACCTCTGAAGTCATAGAGTCCAGCCTTTGATCACCATCCTGTTATTTAACCAGGGTGCTAAGTGTCATGTCCAGTCAATTCTTGAGCACTTAAAGAGATGGTGGCTCCACCACCTTCCTGGGCAGTCCATTCCAATGTTTAAGAAACCTTTCTGTGAAGAAATTCCTTCTGTCCATCACGCACGACTCATTCCTAAAATCAAGGCATTTTTATCAACATAGTTTAAAAATCAATGACAAGAGTATAGGATTTTTTATTTTCATTATACCTTAGGGAAACATATTTTTCTGATGTAATCTGAGGCTTATCTGATATAAAGCACAAAATAAGGCATTTAAATATGAAAATCCAACTAAAGTGTAGTTGTCTTAAACAATTTCATATTTTTTAGATGAAAATATTTAATCATAAATGAAATGACTGTAAATATTAATTTTTTATATCAAGTATATTATGCTTAGATATTAAGAAAAATGCATAATTGAAGTGTTATCGACAAATTGCTTGTAAGTACTTATTCTGTCTCTATTTTTGCCTATCCATCTTGTGATATCATGCTGCCACCCATATCTCAAAAAGATTACTTGGTTAACTGCTGTTGCAACATAAATCTGTTGAATTTCTTTGACAATGACCAGGTCAAAACATAGGAAATCTAAATTCTCTAGTGATGTAAAACAAAACAAACAAACAAAAAAAATCCTTAGTTCTTTTCTTATCTCAACCATTCAATTGACCAAGCCAAAAATCTTTATTTGTTAAGACCTCTGCTGTGAAAGTTATAGATGGAATCAATGCTACTGTTACATAGTTCTAATCTTAAGACATAATGCTTCTAGTCTGCCGATAAGTGACCTCACTTATAACATTTTGACTTCAGAAATGAAAGCTAAAAAATAAATTGAATGGTAGAAATGCCCATATTTTGAATGAATTATGTCAAAGCTCTCTAATATGTAGTCTTATGGAGAAAGGAGAAAACAGCAGGTGTCTTAAATCCTGACTAAGAATTTTGGTACTGTTTCACTTGGTGTTTTAATCTTCATTTGATCTAGATACATCAACAAAGAGAAAGCATGCAGTTGGTTATAGAACTTTCTTTATAATGAAAAGATATCTTACATTTGGAGTGAAAGCGTGTGGTCACAAGGATTTTGTTATGGGCTTAAACCTGGCTTTATTCAATATTATCATTAACCTGATGTGTGATGAAATAGAAACTTGTATTTCTTATCAATTTTGTAGATAAATTTGCCATCTACAAAGCTGATGAGAAGAGTGTGTAGAGGCTAGACTCTGCGTTCAAAATAACCCTGAGAAATGGAGAAGTAACCACTAAAAAGTGTGGTGAAACTTAGAAAAATGGAATATCTTTGCACAGAAATCACCAGAGACAAAATACAGACTGAAGAGCAGTTGATTAGGTAACTACTCAGAGGAAGGAAGGAAGAGAGAAGGGGTTGCAAACTGAAGATGGTGCTGTAAAATTATTTCAGGATGAAGTGTGAAAAATCTGGGACATGATCTGGTGACTGGAGAAAGACAGATTTGGCACGCATCTTCCAAACAAGGCCCAAAAGGCAATACAGGAAACTACTGTATAGACATCTCATGTTAGTTTCTGAGGGAATTGTGGAGTTCTCCTAAAGCTCACATCTGGGCCCCTGAAGGAGAAGGCAGGGATTGGGAACAGTCAGGCTGCCATTCATGCCTGGCCAACTTGATTGTTTTCTGCTTTGTGAGCATGGAGAAAACAATGGGTAATATTTGCCTTGACTTTAATAAGTCTTACATTGTTGGTGTTGAATATTGCACTCTGGATGGTAAAACTAGATGGATATAAAGCTGGTTGGATGGCTGAGACCAGAGCATATTGGTGAATGGATCATGTGCTACTGAAGGCCTGTGATAAATTAAGTATATCAGGGGTCTAACCTGGGCCAGCAGAGGTGGCATCTAGGCTGTATTCATAGGGAAATAGAAAGGACCTTGAGGGAAAAGGAATATGCCTCTGCTGTTCAGAGCTTGTGAGACCTCATCTAGCTATTGCTTGCAGTTTTGGGCAACCAAGCAGCTGAAGTGAGATTAGCAGACAATCCCCAACCTAGTCAGGAGCTTGAGGAAGGAATGGAGGATCAGGGCTTGTTCAGCCTGAAGGAGAGACTACTTTGGGAGAATATGTTAGGCCCGTGCCCCCAAGGGGGTTAGCAAAAAGATGGAGCTGAGCTCTTCATGGGCATGCATCAGAGAGAATGAAAGGCTACAGGTGTGAACTGAAACAAGTGGGATTCAGACTGGATATATGGAAAGACCTTGCAAGTCTTAGGACAGTCAAACTGTGGAACAGGTTTTTCAGAGAGACTGTTCTCTGTTCGTGGTCGTATTCAAGACCAGACTGAATAAAGCCCTGAGCATAGTGGTCTGACCTCACAGCTTACTCCTGCTCTGAGTTGAAAATTGGACAAAAGATGTCCTGCTGTCTCTTCAGCCTGAATAATTCTGGGATTCTATATATAGTTTAGGAGACAATTTTTTTCATCTCTATTCGGCGCCAATAATGCTTTTGTAGTGTTTTTGACATTATATTTTGAGATATCCAATTGGTTAAAAAAAAATAATCCTTGTATGAGACAACCTTTGAACAAGTACATCTTCAAAGTAAAGAGAAGATGGAAAAAATTAGATATGTTAATCTGCCGTGATAAATTCCTGAAAGAGGGGAGAATAACCTGTTTTTTCCCAGGACAAATAGGACAAGAATTAAGTGTGTTTTAACTTTATAGCAAGAGAGACTTGGATTACATAGAATTAAAAATCTTATTATGGAAAATATCATTGAAATAGACTGTGTTGGAGAATCATGAATTCTTCATTATTAGAGATATTTAGGAACATAAGCATCTGTCAGACAGTGATTTCTGAAAGTAGAAAATGGAATATTTTAATATATTTTGTATTGTGCATTCAAAGACTATGCTAAAATGATTTAAAGCTTTCCTGACCTCAGGCCTCTATTGTTTGCAGTATAACTGGGAGGTAATTTAAAAAAAAAAACCAAAAAAAACAAAAAACCTTCAGACACTGAGTGTGTCAGGATTTCTTCAAAGACCAACTTACTGTCAGTTTCAGTACTTTTCTCTGTAAGATTTACGTCAAATCATGTTAAAATATAACAGTACATTTTTACACGCATCTATGTAAAAAAACACGCAATCTTCTTAGGGTTTGGGCTGCTGCAATTTAAGCATTTATGGTGTGTATCCTTAAATGCTCCTAATAAAATACTTATATGATGCCTTTTGTTTTGTTTTGTTTTTTTCTGCAGCTCATTAAAAGAGTGAAAAGCAAGCCATTAAGCCATTATCATCTAACGAAGTTTAGTTATCTGAAATAGAAGTAACAGCTGACTCAGGAATAGGTGATCCTGTTTATTTCAGATGTTTTGGAATCATAACTGTTTGTTTTCTACCATGCGGGCAGCGTAAGATAGCCTTGTCTGAAGTATGGGTTCCTGACACTTCTTTTTCAGGTCCCTATAACTCTGTTTTTTGCTGGAATGCAGACAAGCTAGAGATGAGATTTAGAGTAGACTGCTAGTCTGCCTATATGGAAATGAGGCTGAAGGCTCTAATTCTTGTAAGATTAAAGGCTTTAAGTGAAATGAATTGTAAAGGGAATAATCTCTTTCCTATATTGTCAAGGTTGATATCTACTGTAAAGGTCGAACCTCAGTTTTAGTCTGAGTGGTCTCTGAAGCAGACGTCATCTTGTGCAAGGACTGACTAATGGACCAAGTAATTTTAGAGCAGGATAAACAGAGGAAAAAAATGAAATTTTATTACAATATACCCTCTACACTGTGTTTTTTAAAGTGCTATTTTGCTCCACAGTCCTGTTGCATTTTTTTTTTCTTTCAGTCATACCTCACAAACCCCATTATGAACTAATTAGAAGCAAAAAAATCCCTCTGTGAGTTACAGTGGTATTTCACCCAGATGCTCAAGTGACAGAGGGACAACAGGAAAAAAAAAGGTAAAACACTGTTTTAGTTTAGTTTGTTTTAATATTCCTTTGGATGACTTCGTGGAGTATCATGGATGTGTTCCTGAAACAATCTGAGATATCTCAGATGGTTTCTCTGTGGAAATGCAGGTTTGTGCTAAGTAAGCTGGCAAATGTTTCCATGTTAATGGACAGCTCCCATTTCTTACCTTCATGAACCATGATACTGCCTATGAGGTGACTCCCTCCATGCACCTGACACTAGAAGAGAAATTACTTGCTTATTCTTCAGAGCATCAATAGCTGTGTTTAAAGCTGTGACTCTCATGAGATCTTATGAGTCTGAGGTTTTGTCCTCACCATTGTCAGTATTACATGAATATAATCAGTAGAGAGCGCTTCACTTTCTATTCTAATTGTCTGAGCTAATTGCCATGAAAGACATCCTTATTAGACCAAACTAAGGATTTTCCATTTTTTTACTGAAGTCACAGTATTCTCGTCTGACATGTTGGATGTTGAGTTTGTGCTACAAATCACAGTTTGGGTGTTTTTATTGTTCATTTGATTTAAGTAGCATTGTACATCGATTTATTTATGTTACTAAAGATGGTAGTGGCTCCTTAAATTTTACTGTATTATATATTATTACATGAAATGCCATAATAGGATAGCGTACGGTTTATGAATTTGCAATTAATGTTGGTGTGGTAACAAGTATGTTACAGAAAACTGAAAAGATTAACAAGCCAGTAAGAATGTTAGTTTAATTCTGGTTGTTATCTCACCTACCAAGAGCTTTGAAATCTGCAGTCCATTTTGTGTCCTATAACTTATGTGGTATCAAATTAGGTGGGCTTGTTGACTTTATGAGCTAGACAAGTGGAGTATGATGAAATATTACTCTCTGAAGCTCACTCACCATCACCTAACATATGGTGATTTGTGTAAGGTCTTCTATGCCCAACCTATGGGCACTTGATTTTGTAGTAAAGGTTCTCTCGTATTGTTTGCATTTTTTCCAGTAGTGTGGGTGTGTGTATGGTTACTTTCTGAAAGTTGGCATACCTGCATCATGCTGAGAAAAGTGTGTGCTCACAACTGCTACAGATATTTGAGAGAAGCGGAGAATAATCCCTCAGTGTGGTTTTGGGGTGTTGCTAATGAGAATTCTCAGATACTTCTTGGCTCTACCTCTCATTTCAAATGGAAGGCTCAAAGAGGCAGATAGAAAATATTTTCTTTTTTTTGTTACTTTATAAAATTAAAAGAAAGAAAAGGAATATTGAAGCTGTGTAATACCTTAGGTAGAAATACCTTGTACAAAATGTCAAGTTATAGTTCATGTCTTGAGATTGGGAGAAGAGTGAAATGTTGTTAAAATTCAGAAGTTATATAAAATTTCACAGTAACAGATGAGACTGGGTGGGGGAATCTTGAGTGAATAAAAATTGTCACAGTAGAAAATTCCTCTTTCTTGAGTCAGGGGCACTCACCAAGTAATAGAATGACTGATTATGAAATAAAGGAAAGATGATGAAATCAAAAAGTAGAATTTAGAAGAGCCTATATTGATGTTCAATTATTGCAACACTTCCTTACCTGGAAACAAGGAATGGACTAGGGAGGCACACTGAGGATGAATAACAAGATATAAAGTACCTTTTTGCCCCAATCATTTTCTATGAGGAATGAAAGATTTGTTCTCTGACTGAAGAAAGGACTGGGCTAGAAAAGGTAAATATTTAACTATCTGAAAGTGCTAATACTCTGAGGCAGTTCTATGCAAAAATATTAAATAAGTAATAGAGTAAATGCCAGCTTTGTCTCCTTCTGGATTCCACCAGGTGGATTGGTAAGAACATTACATTTTTTTTGTGAATAAACATGGCAGCTTGAGAAAAGTAGTGCATACCTACACGATCCTCTGTTGGTATGAATAAATGTAGCAGACCTCTGGGGATGAAAAATGGTAATTACAGACATAATACATATTACAGACATAATAATTACAGAGAGGCAAGAAGATAGCCTGCAAAAGGAACACTTTATTGTAAACTTCAGCAAAGGACGACTCCTTTTATGGTATTATGTGTTTTTCTCATCAATGTGTATTTCTGCTGTCCTTACCCACTATGCATGCACAGACCAGTTATAAGGTGCTTCAGAGTATCACTTACAGTTGAGTTTCTTGATAAATGTTGATGTATTTCAATACTTTTCCATAATTTCGTTACATTTTCTAAAATTTTTGTATGATGTTCAATATAGAAAGTATTTTTGTCACCATGATGGGATTGAAGATAATAAATTTGCACAAGTTTTAAGAAATTGAGATGGCTAGGATTTGAGGATAATTGTCTCATTCTTTCATAATATTAGACATCTGAAGCATTTCTCTGAATCTCCCACAATCTCTTTACAAATGGTCTACATAAAACGTTTTTTTGTGAATCTTCCAGCTTTAGAAATACAGTCTCTGGTATTTTTGAACTCTTATTTTAAGAAAATTATTAATGAAATTAAGATAATTTTGTTCCTTGAACAAAAAGCTTATAGGACTACTGTATGAAATCTCTTTCTCATATCATATTTTTTTGCTACAATGTACTTTAGACAAGTGAGTGGGTGGGTTGGTGTCAGGGTAGGGCCAATATTTTAATATATACATATATGGATTCAAGATTGAAAAATTGGAATATTTCCTCAAATTCAGAGATATCATTTAGTAGTTGTTTATAAAAAGAGTTTAAAAGTCTTCTTGCATAAGTTTCAAGATCACGTATATGGGCCATGCACAGGATTTTTTTGTTAACCTTGAAGTGTTATCTGGTGACAGAAAGTTAAGTCATTATCTATGTCATTAATCATAGTTATTATTATATTTTTATGCTGCACTTTCACAGATTTTTTTTGTTAGAAGCAATCCAGTTTTCTATAGTAGCGTGTTAATAATAAGAGATTTAAAGTGTTTCTTTAAGTTATAGTAGTTTTTGTACGATCTGTTATGTTTACATGACGTTTTACACTTGTCTATGATGAGTTGAAAAGCCACTACTACACCAAGTATGATAAGCTTTGTTACAATTACTGTTAAATAATACAAAATAATCTCTAGTCAACCTATAAAGTGTAAAATTATTTTTCTTTTCAATGGCTTTTTGACCATCATAGTTATTTTTCTGGCCTATGTAAGGAGAGAAGCTAATGCACAGAAATTGCATAAGTAATTCCTAGGTCATGATCACTACAATTTTTCTCAGTATGGGATGACAGTAGGTTCCAGAATATGAAGTCAGTATTTAGAGCCTGCTAAAATTATACTGTAAAGTCATTGACTCATAAGTAGATTCAAATGCCATGAGTCTGACTACAGAAAATGCTCTCTGAAAAAGAGTAAGTTTAGATCAGATCTCCCATAAGGAATCTTGACAGTCAGGATTTCCTTTGCATTTTAGTAAAAGTTGAAGTATGTAAATAAATGTGATATCATGTCGTTTTAATTTACAGCTGAAAAAAAAAGTAAATTTACTTTTGTTTAACATGGTAAAACTGTCTTCTATTCTATCAACAATTTCTGCTTTTCTGGTTTTATTTTTCCTGTTCTGACCACATTTTTTAGATCACAAGTACTAGTTCTTGTTTTATTCAAATGAGGCGTCCTTATAATTTTCTGGATAGTCTGTTTTTCTCTAGAAACCTCATCCTGTAATGAGTTTAAAAGGAAAACTTCTTTTTTTTCTCTTCCATGGCATGACTGTGAAAATACCCTCTACAGTTCCCTCAGTAGCTTAAAAAACACCAAACAGCACAGCACAGAAAAAGCAAGAGGTGAAATCCTGCTTTACCTAGTGCTCACTGAGCCTGGATGAAAATTTCAAGAATGGTCTGGTAGTATTTCCATGCATGAACTTCTAGACTCTACCAAAAGGAGTTGAGTTGTTGTATGTTTCAAAGCCATGATCTGCACGTAATGCTCACAGAGCCTTTTCAATAAAATACACTATTGCCTTCGTACAAGCAGCCTTTTCTGTCACTATAATTGAGTTTTCTAATGACATTGTGCATGTATGGATTACACTTATAAAACAGACATCCAGAGTGTACAGGAAGGATAAAACTTTAAATATAATCTCATATTTTGTGTTTATTGTAGTACAGGCTTGGATTAATCTGTTTGCCTGTGCAGTTTTGTGTGTGTATTTTTTTTTTTTGTAATGGCCACATTTTCTCAGATATTGTCCACCAAATAAAAGTTTAAATAGCAATTATATGTGTTGCTGAGTAGTAATTTACTTTTTTCTGTATTTATGTGACAAAATAATTATAAGACTTTCTTAAAGAATTTTGGGATCTTCCCCACAGCACTCTGTGGAGCTGCACTGTATAAGCAGAAGGAAGAGGGAAATAAATTTAAAAACTGTAATTCTCAAGCCATTATGTGACAATCAGTTCATTGAGAAATTAATGCAGTGAAACCTGGAATTTATTTCAATTTGGTCATTATGTGGGGGAGTGCAGAGAGAAGTTTTGGGGAGGGAAGGGGACTATGCAAGCCCCATCCTCTATTTTGATATTGGAAGAAATGTTCTTCACTATCACTTTATTTTATTCTGAAGTTCAGTGTGAGGCATGACCTGGTTATGTGCTCTGGATTGAGATGAAAGAAGTCTCATTGTTAAACGATTAAAGACTCAACAAATTATCAGTGCACAGCACCTCTCCAGGTGCTGGAGAGGAGAAAAGCTAGAGGAATAAAAGGGGAAATATACAAGTTTGTCTCTGCTTCTGAAATCTGTATGTTTTATTATACAATAATAATTATAACTTGTCAAAATCTTAGTGGCATTTAGCAAAACGTGGAAGATATGGAGGGGCTGTTAAACTGGGGAGGTCTGCTGTGTGTTTATTGCTACCTTTTAGGAGAAGACATCTTCGGTGGTCGAAATCTGGCTTCGAAGAAAATAGTTTGCAGCTCACTGATCCCACCTAGGCATTAAGAGACTTCACAGAGTTGTGAAACTCTAGAAGCAAAATTATATGCAAATAATTGGTAATAGAATGGTATAGAATTCTTATTTGGTACAGCTTTTGTGTGAAAGTATTTTCAGAAAATATATTTTAAAAGTAGGCAACTAGAACTACTTGCCGTCTACAATCACACAAACTGAAGTTTTTTTTTTTTTTACTTTCTGATATTTTATGATAGTTCATGTGAAATCTTAGCAAAATATTGAGTAAGTGTAAATTTCACTCCATGCTCAAGTTCAGTTATTTTACCAAACATTTTATACTGCTTACCACATGGTCCTTAGCCTAGGGTTTAGAAGACAGATCTCCATTGCTGTAAGGGCTTTGCTGGGTAGTTCTACATTGCTCTGTTAATAGCTTGTCCTGGTTCCAGCTCAGATCAGCAGAAAAGGGCATGGCCAAGACGTTGTGTTGTTTGGTACCACATTACATCATTGCCAGGGGCAAGGATCAGCAACTCTCGCTTCAAAGGAGGGTCAGGCTTTTCCAGTAGAACAAGCGTGACTGATGCAGCAGTGGGGTAATGCTGGCCCCGACAGGAGAGAGTGGCTTGGGTGGAATGGCTGTGGCCAGATCAGGCTTCTGCACTCTTGTTTTTGTACAATTTTTTTATTAATACTGATGCTGTTACTGTTTAGTTTCTTATCTCATCGCTGTTTCCAGTGAATTATCCTTGTCTCAACCCATGATCTTTGCCTATTGTGCCTTCAACTCTCCTCTCTCCACTAGTGGATGAAAAAGGGCAGGAGAGGGGAAGCAAGTGAGCTGTGTGTGCTTTTGGAGTCTTGAGGGGGGCACTCATTTGAGGACTACCATTCCTAAACCACGACATGTTTAGAGAAAATTATTTTATTATATAGAATATAAAATTCAACACTATAAGCTGCTCTCATAGTATATTCTATAGCCTGAGTATAAGGCATTCTGCTGGGCTGAACTGCCCAGACAAAAAATAAAAAATCCATCTTTCTAATGTTTTTTTTTCATTTTTGCAAACTCTTTATCATTACCGTTATATGCAGAGGGGGCAGCATTACTGTTCTTTTTTGTGAGTCCAAATGAAAGTTGGTATCATTACTATACTTGTGTGGACTTCATTCTCTAAATGCAACTACAATTCCTCATCTTAAGGAGTCTTCAGATGATGATAGACCCTAAGTCATCCAGAGAATTTGAGGCTATTCTACATGAGTGCAAAGGCACTCAGGAAACATACTTTCTGATTGGGGCTATTTATGGGCTTATGCTTGAATTTGAGGATAAGACTGCTTAACTTGAAAGTTCTTTCCAAATGCTGTTTTGTTTCTTAACTTTTTTTTTTTTTCAAGTTTGTTCTAGTTCCGTATTTCCAAAAGGGAGATGGTAGCATTATTCACATTGCTGCAATGTATCTATGCATAGCACTGATGTTTTTAAAGGGAAATCAAAACTTTTATATGTGGCTGTCAGAAGCACCTTTATTTACTTTGGCAGTCACTTCACATGGGGTTTAGTTTAGCATCTGCCACTGACACATCCTGTATTTTATTTTTTTTCTTATTCAGTTCCAAGATCATTTGGCTTGCTGCAATGATTCTCAGCTGCTTATTTGTTGGCTAGTACATTATATTCAGTCAAATATAATTTTAAGCTTCTCTTGGAGCCTGCTTTCTGTCTTGCTATAGGGACACATATATTTGCATGACACCTTTTTGTTTTGTCTATTGTAGCTAGTTTTTATTATTGCCTCAAAGGAAGAAGTACATGTAAGATGTGTTAGATAAAGAAGAGAAGAAAGCAAAGGAGAAAAGAAGTAAGGGGAGTTTCAGGAGCAAAAGGGGAAGTGAAGAAAAAGATGGAATAGGCAGTGAAAGCATTAGATGTATTTGGGACACACACACAGGGAGAGTTCACAGAGGAAGGAAGACACACTCAACACTTTCCAAAGCATTTTGACTTTTACATTTGGAAATATTCTACTCAAATAAACTCCAGCATGAAATCATACCTTAAAAAATGCTGTAAATGTGTGTAATAATCGTCTTGTTGCAATATGTGACTCAAAGAGGGACTTTTAGTTATTGGTTAAAAATTTTCTTTTCCCATGAATTGGTATCATGAAGTTGTTATCCCAGGTAGAAGACTTAAACTAGTATACGTGAAGTAAAAACACATTTTCCATCTCTCCTTTATTTGTAGGTGCTTGAATAACATGGTCTTGATTCTGTGGGTGGGAATAGGGATAGGTACGGGTGTTTGTTATTTGATTTCAGTAGCAAGGAGGTTTCTTTAAGTTTGCTACATTAGAGCTCTCTTTTGGTGTAGCAAATATATGAGGTCTTGTTTCCTGGTTTTTTGTTGTTTTGTTTTTGTAGGGTAGTTTTTTTGTTTGTTTGGGTTTTTCCAAAAAGACCAGAGATTGAGAGAGTTAAAATGGTAGATTAACTGGTCCTTACATAATGATGGTGATATTTTCAGTTTTTAATTGTAGCATTAGAGAAAACACACTGAAAAGCAGATAATTTCAGTGCATGTGTTTAGATATTTTTCTGCTACTTTTGAAGCTGTTTTCTTCCCAAGCCACTGCCTTCCTTTGGAAAATATAAAACTTATAGTATTATTATGATTTTCTGCAAAACCGATTGTGAAGATGCAGGACATCTATTGAGACATCAGATCAGGAAACAAATGTATTAAAATAACAATTCATGAACATGTTCAATGGATTTATAGAATAGACTATGAATTGGATTTGATTCCGCTTTCTTCTGGTCCATAAATGAGGATTAAAGAAACAATTTTTTGCTTATATTTCTAACAATTTTACCATGTGAAAACACACAGTCATACTGTGTTTGTACTATATGTTACAGTTTCCTTATCTCTGTCATGGTAAGTAAACTCTTGGGTTCTTTTTGTTAGAAATATTTACTCCTCATTTTATTATTATTATCTCTGGTTTACTTCTATCACCAAATAATTCTTTAGAAAGGAAGAGAGGTTCTTCGTGTTTTTGAAAGGATGCATTTTAGCATGAATAAATACATGCTTTTGTTGTTTTCTATTTCTAGGATTTCATAGAAATCAATTGTTTTCCACTTTGTCATTGAGTATTCTTATTGATGGGAAACAGAATTAGATGGTTTCATAAAGAAACTTCTTGGGTAGCACTACAAACCAAACACCTAAACTAAAAATCTTCCAAACAAAGAACATCAACCAAAAAACCTCCAACTTTGGTGCAAAAGCATAATTTCCATTCCTCAGGCATTGTGTTAGTATAAAGACAGACACTAAGCAGGAGTGCAGAATTTCAAAGCTATTGCAATAGCAGGAAAAATCCTTTTGCTATCTTTATCAGAGAAATTATTATTATGATGTCTGTAATTAAATATTTTTCATATTCAAAATACTCGATTCAGACCTGCATTCTTCCTTCTTGTGACTTCATATGCTTACTTTATTTGAATTTCCATAGTACACTACAAAATATATTTAGCATTGAGTTTTTTGAGCTTTGCTCAAGGGAGCATTGGACTATTGCAGAGAGCTTTAAACATATAATTTCCTGAAAAGCCTGGGAGAAATGGGCAAAAAACACTCAAAATCACATTTTCCTTTTAAAAACTTGAAATAAAATGTTATGCACGAATAAAGTTTGATGATGATCAAAACACGGAATACAAAAGAATAAAACGTTTGTAACTTGTGCCATAAACCAGTAGGGCCACAAACTAGAGCTGGATTTATAGAGTTCAGAGTTTTAATATACAGTTGAAGGTCCTTTCTAGAAACTGGCAATTCTTCAGTCTGAAGTAACTTGAATTGTGGAAGTTACTTTCCATTCCCTACTACAGAATTCTGATACATCCAGAGATGATTTTTCAAACTGTGTTCATCCCTTGAGAAAACATTTTGAAGGAAAATAATGTCACCCACCCCTCCTCTGGAAACCAACACAAAGGTGCATCCATACTATGCACTTCTTGTTACAGACCTGTAATGAAAAAGCAGGGTTTTCTCCCCTAGGGCATTTTCATTTTCTCTGTAGATCCAAGAAATACTAAGCATGAAGTGAGCACTGATTGCAACCTCTTGGTAAATAGCAACAAGGAATCAAAACTATTTCATATTGGATTTCATACCAGTGTCTATACTAGATGCCTTATTTAGCTAATAAGATGGGAAAGCCAAAGAACACCTGGAGTTGAATTTTTCAGGGGGTATAGGAGGAAACAGTCAATTTTACTCATACATAAACAGCAAAAGGAACACGAAGGAAAATGTGTTTGTCCACTTTGTCGTTGAATATTTATATTGACAGGAAACAGAATTAGGTGCAGTTCCATAAAGAATTTTTTGAGTAGTACTACCAAATGAAAACCTAAACAAAAAAAATCTCCTAAACTAAGAACATCAAAGGTGGGCCTGCTGCTAAACACGTCTGAAAAACTGCTGAAAATGTGTTAAAGGCAAAGATGCTTAATGCCTTTTCCTGCTTAGTCTTTACCGGTAAATCAGGCTTCAGGAACTACAAGAAACTAGGCATATGTAAGTCCATGGAGCTTGATGGGTGGCACTCACAAGCACTGAGGGAGCTGGTTGATGTCACTGTGGGGCCACTTGGTTATATTTGAAAGGTCATGGCAATCAGGAGAGATTCCTGAGCACTATAAGAGAGCAAATGTCACTCATATTCAAGAAAGCAAAGAATAAAGATCTGGGAACTACTACTGGTCAGCCTCACCTTAGTGTCTGGGAGGGCAATAAAATAACTAATCCTGGAAAGCATTTCTAAACATGAATGAGAAACAGGTGCTCAGTAGTAGTCAGTGCTGACTTATGAATGAGAAACCATGCTTAACCACCCTGATAGTCTTCTACAATGAGCTGACTGGCTTAGTAGACAAAGAGAGAGCAGTAGATGCTTTTTACATTGACTTTAGTAAATTCTTTGACACAGTTTCCTATAACATCCTTAGATAAAACTATAAAGGTATGGATTAGATAAGTAGACAGCGAGGTGGATTGAAAATCGACTGAATGGCTGGTCCTAGAGGATGATGATCAATGACAAAAAGTCCAGTTAGAGGCAAGTAACTAGTAAAGTAACCCAGGGATCAAGAGTGGAGCCAATACTGTTTAACATCTTCATTAATGAGTTAGATGATTAGGCCACAATGTGTGCTCAGCTAGTTTCCAGACAATAAAAAACTGGGAGAAGTAGCTGATACATCAATTGGGTGTGATTCACCAAGTTCAACCAAAGTTCAGTGATGGGCAGAGAAGAATCTCATTAAATTCAACCGTGGGAAATTTCAAGTTCTGCATTTGGGGAGGAGTAACCCCAGGCACTGGTACTGACTAGGGCTGACCAGCTTTAAAGCAGCTCTGCAGAATAGAACCTTGGGATCATGAGGGACACCAAGCTGACCATGAGCCAGCCAGCGTGCCTGCGTGGCAAAGGTCATCGACAGTTTCTCAGGCTGTATGTAGAAAAGCATTGCCAGTAGATAAAGGAAGGTGGTCCTTTTTTTTCTGCTTGGCACTGATCAGATCAACTCTGGGAGTGCTGGGTCCAGTTCTGGTTCTCCCAGTCCAGGAAAGATATGGACTTTATGAGAATGAGTCCATTGAAGGGCCACAAAGGTGTATAAGCAGCTAGAGCATCTGTGATACAAGGAGAGGCTGAGAGAGCTGGGACTGCTCAGCATGAAGCAAAGAAGGTTCAAGGGGATCTTATCAATTTGGAAAAGTACCTGATAGGGAGGGAGTGAAGGAGAGCTCTTGTCAGTGGCACCCAGTGACAGGACAAGAAACAATGGATGCAAATTTAAAAATATGAAAATACATCTGAACACAAATTCTACGATTCTGTAAAAACAGCCATACAGACCTAGGAAATCCTTCCTATGTAGGTGCTTCATCACATTATTATTGCTTTAATTTAATCCAAACCAGCAGTCTTCTATTCACAGTGAATAAGAACTCAGTGATACAGTGTAGGACTGAAAGTCATTGACATGAAGAGGAACCACAATCTATGTTTCATCATTTATTATGGTAATAAATGGGTGGTTTATGACAACAATAAAAGATGGAGCCATTGCTCCATCTACACATAGACGAAAGAGGAAAAGCTGAAATATGAATAACCCTATTTATGCTTCATAGCTTTCTTGCCACAGAAACCTGGTCAAGGCTTCAGTCAGTCCTGTACATAGCAAATCAACCAAAAGTTTATCCCTCTCTGGTCTTGTTAGGGTAAAGATCCTATTGTCAGGAGCACTCTAAAATGACAGATAGCAAGGGCAGTTTGTTTGCATCAAGCTGAATGATAAGCGGCACGCTGGCATAGCACATGGATATCATCAAGTTAGTTGTAAGGCTGTTCTACCTTGTTCATCTTTATTGCATACAAATCTAAAAACCTCAGTGGTGGTTACATAATATGGGATGTATATTTTTCCTTGACTTTTTTCATAGAGTGTACATACAGGCCATAGTAATGTAAGAGAGTAGGCTCTTTTTTTATAGCAGATAACAATCCAGAATTCCTTTACAACATTGCTCTTGCCACAGCCTTCAATGACAATTTTAACTTGAAACTTCACTGAAGCAAAGATAAGACCAAAAAATGTTTTCACTTCTAATATTTAATGTGTAAGATTTAGAAAACTTCCAAAGGATCTGAGAATCTAATGTAATCTTCAGTAAATTATAAGCAAAGAAGGGAAAAATGAAAGAATTCTCAAGATGAGAGCTTGAGAATAAATCAGAATTAATTACATGAACAACTGAATGAATTGACTAAATTTAAAGACACAATTATATGACAAATTATGCTGAAAATTAAATTGCTCGCTGAAATAGAAGCAGCTCCCCAGAGGCTGCATATGTTGTGCAATAGTATCCTGAAAAGCACCTATGAGAAATGTCTTTGTCTTACTCAATAGATTTATGTATATGGAGAACCAGTTTGCTTATTTTGCTGACTGAACTTTTAGTAATTTTTGTGGCTTGTCTCTTGGTACTGAAGTGTCAATACACAACTTTGGGAAAGTAGGATGTATCATTAGCAGGATTCTTGACTTAATTCAGATTAATTTGGTGAAACTCACTTTTAAAGGTCATCAGCATAAATGCCCAGGATTCCTTTTACTTCTCCTTTTCATGGCTCTGCTAAGCATGCACATTTCATATTGCATAGTGCTTTTAAGTAATAAAAAAATGCCCATGAAACTGGCAAATGTTCTGAAATATAAAATATTATTTGTCTACTATGTTAGATTTAGTAATATAGTCCTAATGCTACTTTGGAGTAGGTTTGTATACTTAGATATGCAGAGGGACACAGAAAGTTTCTGATAAAACATTTATTGATGAATTGAAAGCATAGTTCAAGAACAAATGTATCATAAGTTGTGTCACTAAGTTGCCTATCTGTTTCTTTCTATGGCTATTTTTTTTTTAATTTTTAATGTATCTTAATATGCAAAAATGTGTAGTATTTTTTTTACATATGTATCTGCATCTGTGTATCTTTGTTGTATAAAAACAAATAAGAAAGTATTTAAAGACCATAAGATAGTTTTGATCTGTAAGTATAACAAATAAATTGAAAACAAAGCAAAAATGAAGACTAATGATTTTGGAGTGGTAAAAAGAATCTAAATGAAGCAAAGTCTTGTTGATTATTGTTATAAGAAAAAGGAGAAGAAAAATCAATAGTAGACAATAATGTGTAGATAAAACCTCTTGGAAAGAAAATGTGGTTTTAAGCTTCTAAGGGAGTATACTGTAAATAGCTATGAACAACAAAATTTGAAGTTGTTAAGCAGTAGGCAAATTTTCCACTAGCACTTAGTTCCCTGGTTATCTTTAGGTGTATCGTATCTTATGAGGGCTGTGTCTCTGAGCCTGGGGAGCAGCACAATAAACAGAGAAGGATTCCTGTTCTAAAAGACAGAGTTCATGTTTCTTCAGAATAGGAGTCATCCCTTCAGCATGTTCTGAATTGTTTTCCTCTTCCAACATAACATTTCTTTTGCTCTGGATATCAGATTTTAGCTGTTCTTTTAGATAAGATGACAGAAAAGGAAGAAATAAAGCATGAGAGGGGCAGGCCAGAGGAAGGTCTGCTGTTGTTATAAGGACTGTCTGATACTGTAATGAAAGACTGAAGGAGAGGGTGCCAAACTGTCTTTTGGTGCTCTCAGGGGATGAGGTTTGGCAGAGCAGACAAGTTGACAGAAGTCTTCCATCGCTATACAAAGTTCTCTTTTTCTCATGTTAAGGCTCTAGAGAAAAAAAAGTTCATGAAAGATTAAATAAAAATTATCAAAAGATAAAATAATTCAGAAATGTTAATATTGCAGTAAGCAAGGATTGTAGTGTTTTGGGAACCAAGGTTTGGATTTTAATTAATAATGACTATGGACACAGATGTAGCTATATCACTTCTCCTGTGTTTGAAGACTAATAGAATAACGATTGTAAGAGCAAAAAGTTTTGTTCCAAGTCTTGTGTAATTGGCAAACGGAAGCTGCTGAGATCTGTAATGCCTTTGAAAAAAGTCCTGAGACCAAGCAACCTTTACTAGAGGCATTAAGATAGGCATTATTAGTAAAAAAGATGTGTAATTCTAGTGATTGAAGCATGATCCTTGACAGTTTTTCTGCTCAGGTCTCTCGTTCTTCTTATCTGACATGAGCAAGCTGAGCTAGGCTGTGAATCACTTCTGAGGAATGATTCAGAATTCAGATTCAAAATGCATGGGCTCTATTGCAGGGGTGAATAAGAAATCTATATCTAAAAATTCACAATAAGGACTTTATGACACCTAGGTAGGACAATTCGTTGACCTTACTCAGAAGCTGAAGTTTGGATGCATCTGAATGTAATGGAGGAGGAATAAATTGACATAAGAATGGTGAGGAAGAGCATTCAGTCCCAATTAAAATAGTTCATTCTTTTGTAACTCAATAGCTTGAAATAGCCAAGATTTCCAGGTTTCAGTTCACTGACATAAGAGTGAGAAACACCTTTGTTATTCCTGGCTAATAAGACCTCAAAGCTCTTTAACCCTACTAACTGTTCCTGTGTCTTTCAGAAGAAATCAACACAGAGTTGTAGTAAAACACGGCTGAGCCAAAAGAAAATTAATTAAATTCCATGAACAAACTTTTTCTCACTTTGTTTTTTGAGGAGTTGCAGATGACACTGGAAATAAGGTTTTTTTCTGTTATAGGATATAGTTTGGTTTTTACAATCATTAATATGATCTATATGAAATAAAATGCTGTGTAATATTGTAACTGCATGTAGTGACAGCAGCCATGGGTTTACAATGAGTCAGCCATTTTATAATGGTACTTCTGTGTGGATTAAGTGCTTCGCAATTCTGAAAAATTTATGCTAATGCAAGCAAACACATCAGTTTCCTTCCTGGGTCACAATCAAAGGAATCATAAATAAGAGGAATGCATAATGCAACTTGGAGCTGAGCAAGGGGTTGCTATCTGAGTTTCTTCCTATTCATAGGCAACCTATAAACCTATAGGCATAAAGGGGGTCAGAGCAAAGATTATGGTCTTGCTCAGTTTTCTCTTTGATCAACATATAGCTGGTGAGTTGTAGTTGTGAAAGCAATCTATGACACTTAAAATTATATTGTAGTCAACACACGTTGTTACCTTTGCATGAAGTACCACATGTGAGAAAAGATTCTATTGCTTGGCACTTGATTCTATTTTAAACTTCTCCCTAGAGTGTTGTGGAGTGTTTTAATGTCACAGTTTGGGCTTAAATTCAAAATACTTACCTTTAAGTTTGTGGTGTGGTTGTTTCAATAGGTTGATTTTTCCCTGAATACTTAATTGGATATGTTGAATGTTAGAGAGAAGCCTAAATGGTATATTCTGTATCAAAGTTGTTCTGAAATGGAAAATGAAGCCATGTAATGGCAATGAACTTACATACATGCAAAGTTGCTGTTTTCTTTGCTGTGGGTTTTGGTGGTTTTCTTTGTGTTTGGTTTTT
>VZTE01003054.1:301448-311791 GCA_013397775.1 Eulacestoma nigropectus | reverse complement strand
TTTTTTTTTTTTTTCTGGTGGGGAGAGGCTGGATGTTGGAACTGAATGAATACACATTCAATTCCACAACTTCTCTGATGCTGAGCTGTACAGATCTCTTTCAGGTCAAGTACCAAAAAACTCATTAAATTAGTCTTGTCTTCTTGAAGCAGATTGATTTAAGGTGACATGAAGAGAAAGAAGCTTGGGTTTCTGATTTTAACTATGGATAATTTAACCCATATAAATATTTATCAGGACAAATAATGTCCAGAATGCCCCTGTGATTGTTGTCTCAGAAGCAGTGTAAAAAAGTCTCTCTTACTGCAACTAACTTAGTATCTATGCAAACAAGTCACTGGTCATCATGAAAGTCAAAGCTTTTTAAGAAACATAAAGAAATTATATAATATTTTTCATCAAAAGACACAAGGTTGGTGGCTTAATAAACAATGATACAAAATGTTTTGGGGAGGAAAACACCTATGTCTTTGAAGCATCTTGTTAGAGTGTAGGCTTTTGTAAGACTGAAGCATTCTGTAATCTTCCACACCTCATATCAAAATGATATAAAAACACTGATTAGAGAAGATTTTTATTCCATACTGGATAATTCAGAAATTGCATTGACTGCTTAGTTTGGGGGAACTACTGGATTGCACTTTTTAGTTAATGGGTAAGCCAGTACAAATAAATCTATAATCTTATCTCTGAAAAAGATCATATGAGGTAATGAAAACTGAGTTTCCCTGTAAACCATCTTGGAATTATAATGCATCTTCTTATGCCGGTCAAAGTGATCCATGCATATTTGGTAGTTCAAAAAATACAATTAATCATGACTATTATACTTTATCATTTTCCCTGTGCTTAGTAAACAAAAGCTAAATTTACAGAAATAAATTTCTGTGGTGTACATATATTTCTGAGGCAGAGTGTAATTCTCCCCCGATGATCAATAATTGTTCCATAGTCTGTATCTATATCTATATATCTATCTATATCTATATATCTCCACTCTTGCTAGCTTTTTTACTGAATTGTCTACATAATTTCTGCAGCTTAATATTGTTTATATAGGTTCACCTATTCAAGCATATATGTAATCATTGTCTTCATGCCTTCTAAAAAATGGAAATAACAAGAGGAGATCCTTTTTAGAACAGTGGTCCATTAGCCACTGTTAATTAGGATCTCTTTCGAGATTTCACTCATATATTGTCCGTGGTTTGAGTTTTGTGTCCACATAGTATTTCTTGAAAAAAAACAAGTGGTGCAAATTATGCTGAAGTTATATGAGAAATTCAGGTGTGACCAGCACACCTCTGAGTAGAGGCTCAGGTTTCTTCTTTTTTTAAAAAAAACCAACATTATGAAAATCATTAGAAAATGTGATGGAGGCTTTGGAAAAAAAAAAGTCTATTCTGTTCTGGTAAATGGACAGCAAATATTGAGCAACCTTAATGTAAAGCAAATCCTGAAGAAAATCTCAATACAGCAAGGACACATAAACCAAAGGCACCATGGTGTTTATTGTTTCAGGCTCCCATCTCACATTTTACTAAATCACTTCTGCCCTTTGAGTGGCATTGTCCTGGAGTTGCCTGGTAAAAGCCTACCTGGTATAGACTGGGAAAGATAACCTGTATGGATTTTCTCAATGCCTTTACTAAGTGGCATAGTCTCGTTGCTAAAAGTGATTTTACACTATTGAGAAAAGTCAGCAAAAGGAACTAAATTACAGGGAACATTTCAGCCTTTAGTGACAGAACTATTTTCCATTGGGGACCTTCCACTTTCTCAGAAGCAGTACCTGGAACAGATAAGAATTTAATTCTACCGCTAAGTTTGCAGTTAATAATAGAGGTAATAATTACAGGAGTGAAGTTAATGATCTCATTTTGTGCAGTCTTAGATACTGTAAAATGCTGCTATAACCTGGACACATCAGATACTTGGTAATAGATTTTCCTTAAGCCTGTCTTGGGTAGACAGGAAGAGAAACACTGAATATAAACTTGAATTTTTAGTACAAGAATTGTATTACGACTCTAAAGGTGAAGTCTCATGGACGATTATATTTTTCCATTTATACCTGTAATTTCAGGCTAAGTATCCTCACAAATACTTGTCTCAGTCCTACTTTAGGAAAAAAAAAAAAATTTGAATTGAGATGGGTTATGCCAGTTTTTCAAAAATAGTGTCTTAATTTGTTTTTCATTTTAGAGCGTACCATCTCTTAAAAAACTGTTTTATCCAGGAGAGTAATTTTGGCAATATTCATGCCTCTCTTTTTTTTTTTTCCTTGTTGTTTAATCCGATTCTTATGATCAGGAACTACCAGAGGTTCCCAAGCAATGTTCAAAGATACATGCTGATATAGATAAGCATATGTAATACTACATTATTTAGTTGTCTTTAATATTAAAAAAAAAGATGTTGAAGTCATGAGAAATGCCTGCCCTGACATGCACCAAAACCTTTGGAAGTGATTCTTTGAGGGAAAAAAAGGTAATTTGGAATACTGTAATTTCCGTATGGATAAACAAGACCAGAATCCTGCCTATCTCAATATGTTACTGCCAAAATCAAGCTCTCAGAACAGTGAATCTGGCTTAAAAAAGCATGAGATTAAATTAAAAATCAGAAGACAGAAAGTAGAAGAATTAAATAGACAATGTACTTGCATATATATATATGTTCGTGTGTGTGTACATATGATATAGATAAGATGTAATTATGTATATACACATACTATATATAATGTATATAATATCTAATGTGTGTGTATATATATATAGGTATACATTATAAAATCTTACATATTCTCTGAAATACATTTTAGAGTTTGTGGTAATTAACCTTTAGTATTGGGAATGAAATTTAAACTTCTAAACAATTTTTTTCTCCAACTGATTCTTCGTAAATTCTTAAAAAAAAAAAAGTAACAAAATTTTGTTGATAAAAGTAATCAGATGCCTTAATAAGCTTTCTCAAGCAATATACTTGTACATTGTAATAAGTAGGAAGATATGTTCTGTGTTTCATAAGAGAGAAAATAAAAATAAAAAATTGTAATTTTATCTTCACACTTTTCTTATATATGGTGAAAAAAATTCTGTCCAAATGAGTATATGCTAATATGCTATAGGCTTTCAGTTCAATAAAGCAACTTTGAACAGGTTTAAATCCTACTAAAATAAATATATATTCTGTCTGTTAAACTGCTCCTTCTGGTGCCTGAACGGAGGCACCAGGCACGAGGAGAAGCAGCAGAAATTTGAAGTGAACTGGTCAAGGGTAAACAGCTAGGCAGAAGTGGAACCAAATCCCCTATAATCTTAAAATTTTATTCTATACTCTGGTTTGAACCATGTACTTATTCCTTCCAAAGTGAAAGGCCGAGAAGTAAATCAGTGCCTTCATCTGAAAATAACAGAATAAAAAAAATAAAAAGGCTGAAAGGAAGACATTCAGTCTTAAGAATTGAAGGAAAATAAGTATTTGTAGCAGAGTTAGGCCCAGATTTCTATTGAAAGATTATGCTTTCTTTTTTCATTAAGAATTTTTAAATTAAATTCTTCATTGTAGTAAGACAAGAATTTAGACAATAACCAGAAATGCCAGATACATAACAAACATTCTATGTGGTCTCAGTCCATATATTAAATGTTTTTATTGTTTATAAGTATCTGATGTTTTTGTTCTTATAATGATTGTCTGAGGCAATTGAGTCAATATGGGTTAACCTGAGCTGCTATTAGGTGTGTGGGGCTCCAGGGAATTTGTCACTTTTTCTACAAAATTCTTAAGATGAGAATTTTTGGTGTTATGTTTTGTTTGGGTTTTTTTTCAAATTTTCTGAAGGATTATTAAGGCATATTAATTTCAGGAGATATGCTTCTTGGAAATGTCTTTCTGAGACAGGTGAGAAAGTGTTCAACAGGTTTTTTGACAAAGATTTATTAAACCATGTTATTTACTTGTACATATTTTCATGTGTATATACATATAATTGTACATATAGGATAAATACAGATTATGTGTATATATGTATCGGATACAATATTCCTGTTGTGCCAGGTGCAGGTCCCAGGTGCTGGCAGGAGCCTGTGAGGCTGTGAGGAGAAGCTGGCACTGCCCTGTGCTGTACGCAGCCAACTCCAAGGCAAGGCCCAGGCTGAAGCGGAGAAGATCATGAGGAGGAGGGAGCAATAGAGAGCAGCTGTTACAGACTGACTGTAGCCGCTACTTCCCCATCCCTTTGAGCTGCTCAGGGAGGAGGAGGCAGAGGATATTGGGAGTGAAGGGGTGAAGGTCAGCCTGGGAGAAGTTGGAGGAGAGGAAGGTATTTTAGATTTTGCCTTTGTTCCTCACCATCAAGTTGTGTAATATGGGCAATACATTAAATTAATTTTCCCCAAATCGGGATTGTTTTGCATATGGTGTCAACTGACCAGCAATCTCCCTGTCTTTATCTCAACCTGCGAGGTCTTCCATCATATTTTCCCCCACTGTCGTGTTGAAGGGAGGGAGGGATTGGCTGTATGGGTGTCTAGTATCTTGCCGAAGTCAACCCATCACATCTTTGTAATGAAAACTAGTAACGGCAATAAAATAACAACGTGACAAATGTTTTAAAGGCTCATTTTAAAAGGTTAATTTCAAGAGCACATTGGAGATGCATGTTTTAAGTGAAGATCCTAGGTCATCTAGACTGGCAAGTATCTTCCAGTCTTCTGGTTGTCTCTGTGTACAGGGAGTTACAACAGAACTTGTCATTTTGTGGAAAGCTAGAGGTATCATAGGAGAATGAGGACCCACCTGGAATGATTGCGTCATAACGACTCACATCTTTGGATAATGCTTTTCCAGTGGTACTGAAGTTGTCTGACAGTCAAAGGCAGTCTTGTGCAGAAAAGCTGTGTTGATGTTGTTGTTGTTGTTTTTGTTGAAGCACCTTCAAATTAAATACTCGCGTTGTCTTCCATCAGCTCTGTTGCTGAATACATTGAGGAATAAGCAGTAAGTTGTATATACAGTCCCAACAAGGCTGTAGGTGATGGGGGAATAGAAACCCCAAAATTATGGAAAGAACAGGGAAATGATAAAAACACTTGTTCATACTGGGTAATTTATACACTTATCCTTTTTCTTATAGTATATCATGAAAACCTCTGCAAACAATCTTCCAAATTATTACTGATGAGCTCTTATATATTTAAATATTGTATATCTATTACAGTCTGTAACTATTTGGGTATAAATAAACATTCCTAAATACTAGAGAGATAACCAGTTAAGTTATTCAATAAAATATTCTGTGGTTTTTATAATTATTAAGAACATAATGCATTCATTAATTACATGACATTTTAACCAAAATTAGTGTTGTATAGTGTGACAGCTAAATATGCATACATTTTAATAAAAAAAGTCCCTGGCAGTAAAATCAGAGCTATGCTAAGAAATTAACACAGGCCTATTAACCTGCTGATCTCTTGAAAATTATTGTTTTCCTTCGTACAAATCAAGAGACTAATCTATAAACCTGCACATTACAAATAAGACAAATGTTTCCTTTTTTTCTTTTTTATTCATGAGTAGACTTGTCAGTAGATATCCAAGGCCCACTCCTGCCCACTATTGTTATTGGATAAAATCTTACAGCCAGAAATAGAATACAAAAAGGGAAACATCACTCAAATTTTTAAAAAAGGGAGAAAGCAAGATCCAAGGAACTATAGATCGGTGAGCCTCACCTCTGTGTCTGGGAAGATCACGGGGCAGATCCACCTAGAAGATGTGGTAAGGCACACAAAAGACAAGGAGATGGATTTGAGACAGCCAGCATGGCTGTTGGAGTGACACAAATGTTTGACAAGGGAAGATTGACCAATATCATCTCTTTAGAGTTCTGTAGGGCCTTCAATATGGTCCCACATGGCATCATTATCTCCAGATGGGAGAGACATGGATTTGAACAGTAGACTATTTGGTACGTAAGGAATGGGCTGGATGGACGCAGCCAGAGAGTTATGGTCAATGGCTCTATGTCTGGGTGGAGGCCGCTGACAAGTGTGTCCTTCAGGGCACCTGTCTTGGGGCCGGTGGTCTTTCATATTCTTATCAATAATATAGACAGTGAGATCAACTGCACCCTCAGCAGGTTTGCAGATGACACTAAGCTGAGTGGTGCAATTGACACACCTGAGAGGTGGAATGCCATCCAGAGGGACTTGGACAAACTTTAGAAGTGGGCTCATGGGAATGTCATGAAATTTAATACAGCCGAGTGCAAGGTGCTGCACCTGGGTTGAGGCAATCCCTGGTATCAACCCAGGCTGCAGGATGAAGAGATGGAGAGCAGCCCTGCTGAGAAAACTTGGGGATGCTGGTGGATGAGAGGCTGGACATGACCCAGCAACGTGCACTTGCAGCCCAGAAAGGCAAAAGTGTCCTGGGCTGCATCCAAAGCAGCGTGGGCAGCAGGGTGAGGGAGGGGATTCTGCCCCTCTGCTCTGCACTTGTGCGACCCCACCTGCAGTGCTGCATCCAGCTCAGGGGTCCCCAACATAGGACACACACAGACCTGTGTGAGCAAGTCCAGAGGAGGGATATGAAGACAAAGGGTTGGAGCACCTCTTCTATGAGGACAGACTGAGGCAGTTGAGGTTGTTCAGCATGGAGAAGAGATGGTTTTTTAGAAGAGCTTATAGCAGCCTTTCAGAACCTTAAGAGGGCTTATAAAAAAGAGGGAGAAGAATATTTTATATGGGCAGATAGTGACAATACAAAGGACAGTGGTTTTAAACTGAGAAGGGAAGATTTAGGTTAGAAGTTAGGAAGAAATTCTTTACACTTTTTTAGGAAAAAGTCCTTTTTAGGATGGTGAAGCACTGGAACAGGTTCCAGAGCATGGTGGCTGACCCACCCCTGGAAGTGCTCAAGGCCATGTTGGATGGGGCCCTGAGCAGCCTGAATGTAGTAAATGGCATCCCTACCCGTGTCAGGGTGTGGAATTGGATGATCTTTAAGGTCCCTTGCAACCCAAACCATTTTGTGGTTCTATAAGTAACACATTGGTGCTGATCCTTACCTATAAGACACTTAAGAAATACGGTAATAGTGATGATGATGGCTAGCATAGGAAATGTAGGAACCTCAGAAACAGTAATTTATGAGGGTCAAACTTACCATGAAATTTGTCTGCAGGGAAGAGTAATTCGACATTTTCATTAAAAAAAAGCATGAATCTTTGTAGACACCACACATTTTTCACTTACAGACTCTAGCACAGTATGTGTAATTTGTATGCATTTAAATATATATATATATATATAGATAAATAAATAAAGAATTCAATCCAGTGAGCCTATAGGCTCACTAGGTTGAATTATTTTCATTTTAACTCACAAGGTACTGTTTAATTAACCTCTTGATTCCCTGAAAGCTATTGCCGTTTGTGGAAGTATATCCGATTTTTTTTTTTTTTCACAAGAAAAAAATATTTTGAAAACTGAAATTATTTTATTTTAAAGGAAATCAAGTAATACCTCACAAATACTAATATTCAAAGATTTTTGGGGACAAAAATACCTGGCAATCATTTAGCAGAAACTTCATCGCATGGTTAGAATATGTTAGATAGTTATTTTGCAAGGTTGCTAAATCAAATTCTTCAAATCAATTTAACAGCTTTTTAATATGTAGTTATTAAGTTTGACATTCATGATTAAGCAATATTTTAAGGTAAATGATTGTTGCTCTTTTTTCATGGGATTGCCATCATTCTGGTAGGAGTTCTGCCAATTTAATTTTATAGCAGCTGATACTGTTACAGGTTTTGTAATACAGTGATGCAAAGACATTCATGCTTTGAAATATATTTTGTAGACAAGGTTGAAAATATAATGAATAAAATACAAGGACAAAAGTGGATTATTTTTATTTTTTTAAAATCATATTAATACTACAAATACATTAAGTGTTGGGTGGGTTTTCTTTCCTTCCCACTGTTAAAAATCCCTAGAATTAATTAATCCTGTTGCAAGGAATGCCAGATATATGCTTTCTTTTGTTTGAGGAGCCCTGACATTACAATAAAGACCCTAGACAGGAGAAATGATTGTCTGTGCATTATGCTAAAGCTTATGCACCATCTCGTGGTTTTGAGAGGTGGTTTTGTGCCACATGAGTTTCATCGGAACAGCTGGTTCCTCAGGGCAGAGACAGTCCAGTTCTAAACAGCCACAATAGCAGTGTAGAATGTGTCTGTGTGTCTGGCTTTGCTTGATGGAGAGGAAAGATAAGATGAGCTCTGAATTCGTGCAGGAGACTTAAGTCTTTTGCAAATATTTCTGCTTTGTTCTGGAGTTCCTCTCATTTACAGGTGGCATAATCGTTCACTGACTTTTCCTCCTCCTCAAACTCCTTTCCACAACTGCACATGTCCAAGATTGATTAAGTTAATAATCTCAACCAGACTTATTCCACTAGTTTCTTATCTGTGAACCATTGTGCGGAATTATGTTTTTTCACCCAAAGGCTATTATTCTCACTGGTTATTCTCTGTGCTTCTCGATTCAGTATCTGGTTATATATATTTCTAAGATATGCCCCATTTCCTTTCTTAATTATCTGGTAAGCAAGTAAGAAGTCATGGATAACAGTCTTACCATGCAACAAGATCACCTAGAGCCATCACCTTACTTTTACACACGCTAAGTAGTTAACAAAAGGCAATGCTCAATACCATCCTCACTCAAATACACACAGTTAGAGAGCTGTTGTTTTCCCTTCTCTAAGACTACCTTGGAAATGCATTTCTGTGCTGGAAACATTATGCTGTTTATTGCTCACAGTAAGGCTCATTTTCTTCCCTCTTCTCGTACTCCAGCCCCACTTTCAGTATTCCACACTAGAGTCTTTTTACCCACTTTTCCTTCTACAGCTCCAGTCAAAGCCTGGTGTGTTTGGGTTTTTATTTTTTCTTGGTTTGTTTTAATTTGCTTTTTGGAATGGAAGCAAGGCATTTTTAAAAGTCATTCCACAAAAAATAAATATTTCTTCTTCCTTAAGCACATAAAAATTCTAAATTAAAATTGGAAAAACAGTAGGAGGGAATCTTCCAAACTATTTCTCCAGCTTAGTCTGCGTGAAGATGCTGAACTAGAAGGACAAAGGTAAAGAGAGATAGAATGTGTTTGAAATAGATCTGTATATAAATCAGAAGTTTCCAGAATATATTTGCAGGGTAGCTATGTGGCAGATGCTAAAGCAAGAAACAAACTCAAATTATCCTGCACATACTCTTCAGGGAAATCCATTGAAAATTCATTCAGAGAAGTGTAGAACCCAATCAGTAATGACTCAATAATGTCAAAGCCTTGATTTCTTTTATTCTCTTGTTCTGGATTCTAATGTTTTTTAAGTGTTCTTCACTCAGAGACCTATATTTCAGCTCTCTTGTGCTTTGCATTCAGAATCAAAACGGTATTTCTTTGACTTTTAGGCGCTTTTTATTTTTTCTGGAATGGAAAAAGTTAACTCAGAACTAGTTTCACTGCAAAGCATTCACAGTTATTGCCTTCATATGTTTTATGCAGAGTTTGCTGACTGTTGAAATCTCAGGAAACATAGAAATGTATGAAAGACACTCTTCTAAGACATGATAAGGCCATATATTATTCTAACAGTTTCTTTTTGGAGCCACAAACCATTTCAAAATAAGGCTATTAAATTGGTTTTTAACTTCCTTGCAATTTATTTCAAGATTGAAAGAAGATATATGATAAATTATGTGTCATGCTGGTTTTGTATATGCCATACTTTAGTAAAATAAATAAATAAATGAATAAACTGGGCTGGTATTCAACAATTCCTTTATGCTATGGAGTTTTTTGATTGTTTGCTGGTGTGGATTTTTTTAAAATTACAATTCAAATCTATCCTAGTGGCAAACAACTTCCTCTGAACATTTGCAAGGTTACTGTGACTTCTACTGCCCTGTATGGTGTCCCAGATACCACAAGTCCCAACACACAGGAAAAAGGAAGAGGGTAAATATAGAAGCAATGCTCAGATGATGCCATTTCCATGAGCTGCAGTGCCTCAGTTAAGGGTCTAACAATACGATGACTTTCAGATAAGAAGATATCAGGGAGAAGAAGAAAAGTGGGTACTTTTCCATTCTCTAAAGTTTTTGGTTACCAGGAGATGTTATTGAGTGAACTGCCTGCCTAGTAACCTTTGAATATATACAACATATCATTTTCCATTCACAGTCGTCTTTAGGAAAGAGTGCTATTGAACAATGACTTATTCACTTTGAGTCTGGCTGCTACTACCTTTACTGGATAAAC
>VZTE01003054.1:262044-301407 GCA_013397775.1 Eulacestoma nigropectus | reverse complement strand
TTTTTTCATAGGATGTGGGAGAATATAGATTTGTACCGTGGCAGGATGATCTTCTCTCTTAGATATTTCCTCTGCTCTTTTGCTCCCCATTCCTATCTGTGATTTGTTATTTTTGTACATCTTCTGATGAAACTCTCTGAACACCAACTTGATTCTCCTTATGTTAAACTAGAGTTCATTGTTTTATTTATGGAAGTGGATTTATTTTTTGTCATGTACACCTTTATTAATGTATAATGTTTTCCATGTCTCATTTTGTCATTCTGCTCTTTGAGCCCCTAAGAGCCTTCAACAATTCTTTGCAGTTTTCCTTGCTTTCTTAAATATCTTGATCAGCAAACCCGCTCATCTTGCTGCTTGCTTCATTATTAATGAGGATGTTAGACAACACAAGGGCCAGAACTAGTTCGAGCAGAGGCTCCGAAGGGATTCCATTGGCGACAAACCATGGGAAATAGCTCTTTACGCCTACGGTCTGAATTAGCATCTTTAAATGTAGCAGCTGCTTATTTTTCTTAAAAGCCTGAGGTACGGATATTTATCAAAAGTCTTTTGGAAATGTAGAACTTGGTCACTCTCATCCAACTGTACTGAAAAGTTAGGTGACTCTCCAAGTTTTGCAGCATCAGCTTCTATAAAAGAAAGGACTGTTGTCTCTTCCCAAGTACAGTATTCACCCAGAGGTACAAAATTGTTTTTTATTATTATTTTTTCTTTATCTTTTTAAATGTCTATTAACAAGTCTGAAGTTTCTTAAATCCTTTTGAAACCTTTTGTAAAAACTAACATTCACATTTGCCTTCCTTCAGTCCAGTGGTATCAGGTAATTTTCACAGAGAGGTTATACATCATCATTAGCATTCATTTTTTTTCTTTCCTTGAGTTCTTGTTAAACTCTTAAGTGAGTATCATCTGATTCCAATCATGGTTGTTGTGTGACTATTATATGTTATTAAATGTTAGTACTACATTCCTTCAAAAGGCCAGCATATGTATGTTGCATCCATTTACCTATAGGCCAAGGAGAGAGATCCTTTCTAGCTTATACAGTCTTGCATAGGATTTAAGGGCTCAGTTACATTCACTCAGGGCATTAGAGAATGATGTTGGGATAGAGTAGCCTCTCCCCATACACACACAGACACCGAAATCTTGAGAGGGAAAAAGAAAATGCAATGCTCTGCTTACTCATGTTATTATTGTAGCTCTCTAATGTGTGTACTATATACTGTCAGTTATTTTTAATTACATAAAAATTGGCACAAGAGAAAATTAGTTTGAGGGTCTAGCTATAGCTGAGAGCTCATGTTGACTTGTGGGGATAAGTTCACTTTCTGTGCACTGTACCTTTTTTAGATGGAATAATTTATTGTATTCTAGTGTAATTTTCTGCTTTCAAGTGTAATTTAAGCAGTGAACATGTTTCTTTATACACACACCCACTCTATATAGATTTTTTTTTGTAGTTAAAGAGATGAGAAACAGAGAATTAAGTGAAGTGGTAGTATTGGATCCAACCCATTCTGCATTTAAATATAAAAGAGAAATGAAATTGCTCTATCTATTTTAAGTACATTGTCTTCACAGTCTCATAAAGATGAATTCACTATTTTATTTGTACTTTGTGCAAAAAAGTATGAAAAGGTTCAAGCGATTTCTGAGTCACAATAACAAAAAAAAAAAACAAAAAACAAAAAACTAGCTTATTCAATATTTTACTAAGGCCTTAATTTCCAAAATACATGAATACAAAATATATTGTTTTTATTAATTGAAATCATTGTGGGGATAGGGAGGAAAAACACTGACTAGCCAACAATAAACTTCTGACTTTGTGTCACTAGTGAGTTTTCTCACCACTCATATTTTTATGAAGATGCCCTGTCCAGAAATAACAAAATTTCATGGAGTGCTGGATGATTTTTAATCACATATAGTTGTTCTAAAAATTACAGCTTTTTAGTTAATTTATTCCATGGCTTTAGGAATCAGTTTGTTAGGATTCACTTTAGAGGTAGCTTTTCACTCATTAAGCCCAGAATGCTTAAATCTGGTAGCTCATTTCAGGTTCAAAGTACTCCATTTTGCAAAGCAAGTAGAGAGTGAATAGGTAAATCTCTCAGTAATCCTGAAGGCCAAGTTTGACACATCAATTATATAACAATTGATGTAAAACTGCTGCAGGTATCAGCTCTGAAAGAATGAGCAAAATGGGTGTAACTAATATAAAGTAAAAATTAGAGCTGTAAAACCCTTGAAGCAATACTTTTTTTTTATTTAATGTGGAATGCTTTTTCAACATGAAACACTGTGAATTTTACTCTATATATCCATGTACATATTTGTATATGCATATGTATACATGTGTGTATATATATATATGTATACATATTTTTTATTTTTAAAATTCAATATATGTAGTAATTCCAAAGTGAAGGAATAAGGTTGGAAGGTGCAAAAAAAATATTTTGACAGGACACACTTGTTTTCATACTGTATTAACCACATACATGTTTCTGAAGTTATACCAATTGATTGTCAAATCCAAAGAAAGAAGCTGCAGAGTGAGTTTACTAACCTTTATTGCAGGAACATATGATTGATTACAAGACTCCTTACAAGACTCCTTAATGTTTCTAGTAAGAAAATAAGTAAAGTTAAAAATTAATTTACATGGCAAGCTGGAGTTCGATAACATCTTTTAAAAGCCAGGAAGCATACTTATAAACCTTAACCTATAATACTGATTTTTTAATTATTAAAGTTTTGTGTTGGGAGCTGTCCTTTTTCCAGATTTGTACAGTGCCAAGCAAAATGAAATTTGACTGGAATACCACTATTAAGAAATAGTGTTAGTATCCTTCTTGATCAACTGAGAAATGCATTAATGTGCTTCTTGTGTGCATGTAGTTGTTTGTAAACTATACTTAAAACATACTTGTTCATCCTGTTGGAGAGGTTTTACACAATAAAATTACTTCAATCTCAAATCCATTTGCTAACATTAAAAGAAGAACATTTCTACTGTAATAGTTCATACTTTTCTTTGTTCATGTTCAGTGACAGAAAAACAAAATTTTACTTACAATTTTCTCAAGTAAAATTCTTAAATATTCATAAGTATTTTTTGAAAGAAATAGAATAAATTATCAAGACTCAATATAGTTCTTTGAACTTGCCAAAATCCTGTGGAAAATTAAGTTTTTAGGAACAGTTCATGGGCGGGGCTAACACAAAAAATTCCGGTTCAGATTCAGAAATACTGTGCTCTACATCAAAATTTAGGACATTTGTGCCTATCTATATCTACTAAAAAAATCTAGCCTAGATTTTTATACATAGACAAAAGATGAGGGAGAAAAATTGTCTTGCACTTTGCAGCTTCTGAAAAGAGACAAAAAATTGCTGACCGGTCATACTTTGATCTGAAACATCCTCTCATATGTAGAAATAAGACAAAATCAATACAAAGTATGCTAAATAGCTGATTAATTGTCTCTCTCTTTGTCATCTCTTTGTCATCTCAGTTGATGTCTGATGATGACATCAACTTTTATGTCCCTAAATACTAAATTGTCTTTAAAGCTATGAGTTTTTCACATGCATAAGAAAGAAAATTAAATGTCTTTTTAAATTGTCCAGGTACCTCTTTTACCTTTTGAAATATTTTCTTTTCTCCTCCACCATTTATCAGGACACTCAGAAGACAAATTGGATTTTAGGATTAAAGGGAAATGAAGGATCAGAAATAATGTTGTGTGCATAATCTGACTACTTATGTAGCCCAAGCTGTGTAAACAAATCAGCAAATTTGAAGTCTTTGGAGAAAAGAACACAACAAACACTGCCTGAGTATATAGTGTATCTAGTTGGCCTACACAGTTGTAAAGAACTATTGTATGCCCAGCAACCACGTAAGAACAAAAATGAAAATGCAATTCAGTGCTTTCTGGGTAGGTTGGTTTGTTTATGAACAGGAGAAGTAGCTCGCAGTGAGACTGTGGCTTAAGGTAGACCGCTGGCTTGGGATCCAGTCAGGTAATTCTGTCCAGCAAGACACATCAGTGCTAATGATATATTGCACATAAAACAGTGAATTGACAGTAAGCACCATTCTTAAACATCCAGGAAAAGGCAATTTCACTCCTCAAACCCAGGAGGCAAGAGGGGAGACACTATGTGGTAGCAAACCTGACAGGGGTGCAGAGTGGAGGTGAAGATGGCCACAGTGAATTAATTAAAAGACAACCTTGAGGAAACAGTCATCAAAGCAGCACTTTATCTCACATCAAAAGATTTAACTCAGAAAGAGTACCATAGCACAGAAATTAAACCCTTTGACTGGAGAATTATTTGGGAGTGCTGTTTAGTAGCTACTGTTTAGATTTAGTGCTTTCACAATGCAATTACTGATAAACTAGAGCCTCTGTCAAATCAATGTGTAACAAATATGTCATTAGAAGCTTCAAACAACCCAATCACTTTGTTCCTGGAAAAAGATGATTCATCTTCAAACGGCAGACATTCTTGTTTAGCTGTTACAAGAGTGGCAAAAACTGACATCCTTTAGCCATTTAAATGCAAAAGACAAATTAATGCTTGTTTCTTTATAAAAAAAAATGTGATTGAACTTTTTCTTGTTCTCACCAATGTATCACATCTGTTTGCTTTATCTATTTTATTAATTCCTGCTATCAACGTTTTTTTCTTTTGTTTTCACAAAATATAGCAAGTGGTTATTTTTCGTGATCTGTGATATCACCCCATAATTCATTTCTAGCTGTGTTCTCAGCAAGTTGTTGGTTTATTTTCTGTTTAAAATTCAGAGAAGACTGAGGCTTAACGAAAATTTTGGTATCAATCACAAGTTTATGTATTCTGGCTGTCTTTTTTTAAAGATAAATTCTTCAGGTACCATATTATGTATAACTCATCTGCCAGGTTTTCAGCTATTCTGCATGCTGTATAACATGAGGTTTTTTCCATAGGACAAACCTGATTTCCCTTTAGCAGTTCCACAGTGGTTCTGTGGCAGCTTCTACAGTCTCTGTCATGGAAAAAGAAAATGTACTTACACAGGTGCACAGGTGTAACAGGCTGATTTATGTTTTGTTTGTTTGTGCTTTGGTTTTGGTTTGTTTGTTTGGGAGTTGTTTGTTTGTTTGTTTTTTATGAGATATGGCTGAAATGATAAAATCTTTAATGCTTTTCTGCATGTCCTGCAGCAAATCGCAGTCTGAGACCTGCCTAATTCATCTTTTTAAAGGCCCTCACTCTCATCAGAATGTCAGAGTTCACACTGATCTTTTTCTACCATATCTGTTTTATTTCCAACTTACTTAAAGGTAAACTTGTCTCATTTCCAGTTGTACCTCTTCACACAGCTCTGCCTGTCTTCATGTCTCCCCAGCAGATTTTCAAGAAATCTGCACAATAGACACTCTGACATGTAATGAAAGAACTTAACATTTTAAAAAATAAAATATTGTTTCAGTAATTTTTTCATAGATGTTACCAGTTATTAACTAAAATTAAAACCAAAATCAACAAAGATAAAGTGCCAGTATATTGTCACATGCAAACAAACCATTAAATAAATTCTAAAAACAAATCTGTACTAGTAAATTAATGACAGCTAATTTGTCCTATAGGCAGGATTTTTAAGTGCTATTATGTCATAAACTGGGCCTGTTCACCATGAGAAAAAGGACTTTCAGAATTCAACTTTATCAGGAAAGTAGCTAGGAGCTATTTACTGGCATCATGCATTGTAAAATGGGAAGAAGTTATAGCAACACGGAAAGAAATAATACTAATGAAAAGAGATAATTAGTGTGAAGTATTTAGTTAGGGTAGACCTCTGCACAATTTTCAAGCTTTAAAATGTGCTACATTAAGAAACATGATTCAGCTTTTAAGAAAGGACTTACCCAGTTTTTTTCTGACTAGTGCAAAAAATGGAAATTTCAAGTGAAGTTTAAATAATAAATAAAATAACAGCAGCAAAATAATTTAGAAGAACAATTTTTGGGTATTTTTGACACACGTGAACAAAAGAATATGAAAAAACCTCACAAATGCATAATCTCTTATTAGCTAAATTAAGAAATAGCAACGATTTAGTCACACGTTTTTCTTTAGCATTATATTTAGGGGAAAAAAAAAGAGCAAACAAAAAAATTACCATCATGATTTCAAGGCACAGCTCATCCTCTGTAAATTTTTATTCTCAAGTTCTAGACGTGTGCAGGTGACAGTACTTACATTGGAAATGGCCTGAGAAATAGATCTAGGCTATACCATAAGGCAAACCAAAAGGGGTTATTTTGTTTTTCCTAGAGCCAACAGCAAGAAGAGTGTAAAGATACGTAAACCTAGCACTGCTCTCCCATTTTTCTTTGCCTTCAAGCACTGTATCCATTTCTGTAATTTACTGTCAATTCTGAAGACAGATAATGATGGAATAGCACAGGTAAAGATCACAGTGATACAGGAGGAGATAGGTCAAAGATTTTTTGCCCAAGCATTGTTCCATTTATTTTACATCCAAATCTTTAAAAGAGTTATATTAAGTAGATAGATAATCTTGTTCAAAGATTATAGGAAGAAAATTACTATTTATGCAGCTGAGCTACAGTACAGCACTGCATGTTCTACATCCTGTACACAACTGTTCTCCCTTTCAAATGAAGGACTCATTTACTTTTTCCATTTCCCCAGCAATTTGGTTTTTTTTGCTGTTGTTGGTTTTGTTTTAGTTTGGTTTGGTTAGTTTTTCTTTTAATTTGTATGACGTGGGGCTTTTTTTTTAATATCTCAAGGGAAATTACTTAGGAGGGCACATCAATATGGAGTATTTATTGTTAACTTAAAATATTATATTCTTTCTTCATGGTTTGTCATAGTCAGACAAAGAGTCATTCCAAGCCTTTACAAATCTTTCTGGAAAAATGAGTGATCTTTCAAAATTTACTGTTGAACTACTGAACAGCAAACTGGTGTTCATATTAGTGTTGTTCATATTATGAACCTAATAGTAAAGCCCATTCTATTGTGTGGCAAGATATCAACTCGTTCAGGGCTTCATCAGAAGCCAATCCTGATCATAGAGGAGAAAGTCAAATATGTCCATCACTTTTTTGAACAAATAGTAGTTACATTTAAAGACACGGTATCATGTTCTCTATAGTTGTGTGTTTCAATGGGAGCAACTGTATAGCTGTGATTGTTGCCAACATGTGGAGAGTCACAAAATGATAAGACATTTGAAATTTAAAATCCTTCAGATTAGAAATTAGTGTTTGGTGTAGGCATATGTTACATGTTTCACAGACACCACCAGAGAGTATTTAATATCAACCATTTCATAAATGATCCATTAGGGTCAGACTTCATGATGACTCCTGGGAGAAGTATGTGTTTATATCACTGCCGTTTACTCACTCAGCTTTCTATCCTGTTGGGAATTGAGCTGTAAATTCTCCACATAGCTGTTTGTAGTCAATGGGAACCTGGGATATGATGTTGGCTGCTGCCATTTCCAACCTGTCCACAGCAGGTGGACCCCACTCTCTTTCAGAATCTCTTGGTTTTGATTGTAGGCTGACTGCTTTGGGGAGAAAAGGGGGAATTGTACTAAAGCATGTTTATCATTATTTTGGCATCAGAGCCTTTCTAAAATTTGTATTTTTGTATGTAAATAGCATTTTGCCTCTTCCAGACTACCTTATGTCCTATACTAGGGTCCTCTTCTGTCATCTTTATTGATAATTTGCTAGCTTCAGAGTGATATTTTTGCTAATGATGAATTAAACCACATCATCTTCCAAACAATTCTGAGCTGCAGAAAAGTTCATACTGAGAGCCAAATTTGAAGTGTGACATTTGTGGCTACTTCTTGAAGGTCCTGGCATTTCCTGTAGGACAAGCTGCTCTTTAGAGCCTAGCTGATAAATGTGACATCAGTCAATTAAGGAAAAAATAAGAGAAATGTGTAATCACAGAAACTACAATGTAATCATGCAACCCAAAGTATTCTAGATGAGAAAAATATTAACTATTAAAATCAAAATTACATTCTGTGACAGAAACAATCTAGTATAGTATTGGATAACTGTGTAAGTAAATATAATTTTTTCAACTAACTAACACATATTTAAAAGGAAAGAAACAAGGATAAACCTGTTAACACTTTTCAAAAATTTTGGAAGAAATCAATCAAATGGAGATCAAAGCCCACTGAACCTGATGTCAAAACAGGTTGGAATTATCCATGTCAAAATAAGGATGACATCATTTTTACCTCCAGTTTTCCCATTTTCAGCTTGTACTTATTTGTCCTTATGAGTTTATCACCTTGTTTAAAATAATTTTTTTTTATAATATTTGTGCAAAACCATGTACCTGTACATCAAAATGTCTCTGATTTTCTCATTAGAGGAATTAGGATGAGTTTTCTTAGTATTTCACTATGTAACAAGTTTCCTGTACCTGTCCCATGGGCAGGTGCGGCTGCAGGACTTACCATACTGTTGTATAAATGATCTTGCAGATAGCTTTATACAGACCATATTTCCTTTGGAATTTTAGCAGATCTTCCCTTTACTTAGGTACACGTGAGCCAAGTTGTTTTTTTAATTAGTTCATTATATCATATGAAAGAATCATCTGGTTATCCTCTCTTAAATCCTTCCCAGACTGTTTAGAGCACTGTTTCTCCACTAGTTTCTTGTATTCTTGATTTATACACCTAGGATGTAGCAAATTATAGAAACATATAAGTGTCTCAGATGTACCTGGTTTACCTAAGAGTCTTAATTTCTTCGTAAAATGGCCTCCACTTAGAGTTAATATGTCAATGACTTTGTGTCATCTGATGTTATAAAAAGTTCTTTTTTTTTTCCAGATAGCTCATGTAAATATGCATAAATATGTGCAGAATATCGATTTTCATTTCCCCTGAAGGACCATATTAAAATATTTCAAGTGAATTATTCTTCCTTTGCAAATACATTTTGAGGTCTATCAATGAGAACATATCAGTCTTGTCACAGGCTGAAACAGAGACAGTAAGCACTGCCAGTGATAATATTTTTATTTTGGTATTTAACCCAAATGGCTCTAGATACTTCGGGGAAGCTAAAAAGAGGAAAAATTGGTTTACATTTTCCTGTCCATTAAAGAATGAAGACATCAGCAATCTACATATCCTCCAAGCAGGAAATGTAAGAGACAAAGATGTCATTTAAAGGGTGCTGCTACTTTTATCAGAATCACACTATTCTTCAAATGAATTATTTCTTAATGATTAAAATAAATCAAGTACTCCTGCCTCTTTCCATAGGGAATTGAGAAGAGTTATCAGGTTTCTTTATTTTTAAGGTAAAATAATTGTTGATGAAGATCAGCGTGGAAACTTGGATAGATTATTATCGATCCAGATCTATAGGTCAGCTGATGTGGATATTATTTTCAGACTAGAGCTATGACAATGTCTCTGGTTTAAAGATCTTAAAGACTGCATTAGAATGCAAGCTTCTAGCCTGGCATGGACTTCAGCCTAAGCAGTTTCATTGATTGTTTGTTGCCATTTAAAATGCAGTTCTAAGATAAAAAAGTAATGATTTCTTTTGTCCTTACAAAGACTTATAAAGCCAGAAAAAAAAAAAAATCTCTGATCAGTTTATGCCATTTTTAGATGTATGCATTTTTGCTGCTTCCCCTCCAGAACTAGAACTGCAAGATTTCTTTGCTTTGCTATACCTTTATCAATTGGTATGCACAGATCAAATGTAAACATGTTAATTATTGATCTCAATGACAACATTCCATTACCTTTCTAAGCCTAAAATAGATAATCAAATTGAGTAGTCTCAGTAGGGCTTTTTGACTGCATGATCCAATAACTGGGCTACATATTGAGAAAGAACATAGCAATTCTATTATTAACTCACGAAGAGACAAACGAGTGTGAAACTGAATGCATTTAAAGCAGATCAGAAAACTGTTTTATTTACCAGTGTGTCTAATCAACCACGGTTGATAACATAAAGCAAGAATTCCCAACTCATTTAAAGAAAGATAAAGGAGAAGTTAAGTACTAAGTCTTTATGTAGAACTCTTTCTATAATATTATGTGGTTTTAGTCTACTGTATAGATGGTACAACAGTGGAAATGCCTGTCAAGTGCATCTCACGCTCAACAAGATGTTCTTTCAATGGACATAGAGGAAGATTTCCCTAATTAAGAAAATTTTCATTTTAAATATATTTTTTTCTATATTTCAGTAAACATAAAATTTAAAATTACGTTCTGCACTATGGTAAACAGCTGACTCCATCAAAAAATAGGATGTGTGCCCCTAGATTTACCAGAATTATATTGTTTTCCTGAATTGTTTTGACTTTACTAAAACTGCTGATGTGCCCAAAATATAATAAGCAGCACTATGTTTAAGCTGGCATTTGATAAAAAGGGTGCTGTGCTAAAACAGTGACGTTGAAAAGATGTATGCTGTAGGGATGGTAGCCAAATAGGTTACAGTTTGCATTTTGCAATGTGACATTGCATGACAGTTTCTGTTGCTTTGTTAGATGCTGATATAATTTGTTCACTTTTCAAAGCTACAGTTTGATCCAGTGACTTTTCTTAGTTTGAGAGCACTACACAAAACTTTTTTTTAATAACTACTTCTACTATACCTATTATTTCCCTGAAGCAGCCAGGAGATTCCATTATCTTTTTCACTGTACTAATAGCCTTTAGTGAACTGTACTAGCCAATGTTTGTTGCAAATGAGAACATCTTAAATGTCTTGCTTTACCATTAAACTTTACAGAGCGTGAACAAAAGCTGCACCAAGGTGGCAGTGACAGTTTGTTCCAAAAACGACTGCAGTAGAAATTGTTCACTGTCACTAGTCTGAAATATTTTTAATTGCAAAAAATGGTAAAAACAAAGAAAAAAAAAGGTAGAGCCACACAGACTTGTACATAATGGAATGAGCAAGCCTAGGAGGTGTTATTGATCATAATATTGCTCGCATCAAATTGTTTTGGCTCAGCCTGCCTCTAAAAGTAGTTGTCACATTGAGTTCTCATCTGTCTTTGTCACTTTTCTTCATTCCATTAAGGTAGTGCCTGCAAGCTAAGGACAGGGTAAGAATACTGCACTGCAGTTTGATTCCTTGATTCCTTTACAGCCAGCACCACTGGTAGTGGGCTCTTACTGGACTGTCATGCCCTGATGTCAGCAGTGAACCTTCCATCTTAGAGGTATGGGTCACAGAAAGGATCAAAATGCACTGTGAGTATTACAAGTTCCAATGATGAATGCAATGGAAAAAACAAATTGCAATTAGTCATCTTCTATTTGCAACAGCTATTGCTTGAATATACATGTAAAGTCAGGGGTCTTATGTACTTGGAATGGACAGGTATGTAGAAACAGATGGCTGTCAATAAGTCAGATATTTCTTCACAAGTAATAATGACTGGGAAATTTCCAATTAATGCTCGATTGTCAGACATACTTTGACAAATTTTGGCCTTTTGCCACATATCTATTAATAAATATTGCTTTTCATTCCTGTATAAGCTTTGTGCGGCACAAAATTGTGAAATCAAGGCAAATGGTTTAATGGAAAATATAGTAGTTGCTTACTAACAAAGTATATTCAATGTATAGTTTAGCAAATTAAAGACTGGGGATACTTATATATTACTGTTCATCGAAGACTTTCAGACTGCAGGTTTGTTATTCAGACCAGAGTAATGATTTCGCTCTGCTTCTTTACATAAAAAATGCACTTACTGTAATTGTGCAAATAGGACTTTAATTTTGTTAGAGGTTAGGCATAAATAAAGAACTTCTGGTAAGTATGTTGCATGTCAATAAATATGTTGAAACACGACATCTACAAAGACAGGAAGCATTGTCAATGTAAATGTAAAGAAGAAGAAATATACTTAGGTTTTTTTTCCTATTCTTGAATTGAATAATGCTGTAGAGCCCAATCTTCATATTTCCTTATTCATTGTGGCAAAATACACAACTGATTTGCTGCCAATGTGCCAATTTTTCCCATCTCTTGTTGTCACCTTTGTTGTATTCCTTATCTGAACTATTGCTCACCTTAAATTCTGCTCTAGCTCACTTGTTTCCTTAAACTCTCTTTCACTTAACATGATGCATGACAAAGATAATGAGGAATTAAACCATAAAAATGGTCATATAAACCATCCTAGTGCTTGTTGAGGCTGACAGGATATGGTCAACTGGAGTCTGATGTCTGACAGAGAAAGATGAAAAAACTGAGCCGGTTTATTTATTATCTGACAAATATTAACCGAAAGTAATGACTTTATTACCTTTCTATGAAATTTCAGCTGAGCTTTAAGCAAGCAAAGCTTTTTCTAAGTCAACTATCATGAAAGAGTGCAAATTTAAATCAAGTTTGGAGTTAATAATGAGCATGAATATAAATAATATTCTTAATGAATATTCTGGTTTTTGCTGTAATCACTCATTTGTTTCAATGTCGTAAGTCAATATTACCTCCATCACTGAAACACAGGGTGATACTTAACAACTGTTACAATAAGCGCAGTAACAATGACGTGAAGATATTATCATGTCTGGGTTAAAGAGAAGGAAAAATTAGGAAGGCTTTGTGGGGAATACTTTGGGTGGGAAAGTATAATATTTTGCCATTAAACTTGAGCCAGATTGTGGTTATTATTCAGTAATGTTCAAATCTTCCTTCATGTGAGAGCACCAACATTTGATGTTTTCTTTGTGTGACATCCCTTTAAAAATCAGATAGACCTAGAATAAAGCCCATTTTCTTAGTCAAAAGAAGCTATTTTTAAAAGCCATGCATAAATAAGCCACAATGAGAAGATGACCCTTAGTTTTTGAACTTCTAAGAGTGATCTCGTCATTGTCAGCAGTTTTCTGCCCACATCAGCTTATTTCCTGAATTTCCTTACAAAAGAACAATGTCTGTGGTTTTCTGTTGTACAAAAGTGTTTGAAAATAGAGAGAAGAGATAATTCTTTATTTTCTCCACCTCCATATTCCTCTTACTTTTTTTTTTTTTTAATACAAAGCCCATATGAAAATATTCGTGATCAGAAAATTCATTTACAAGGCCTGCAAATGTGACCTTGCATGCTCTACATGCACTCAGTGTAGGCACATTCCCATATTCCCGACATGCATCTGGCCTCTCCATTCTCTTTCGATGAGTGGAGCACCTGGATCAAGATGTTCTGACACAAGTTGTAAACTCTGGTTTTAGTGAGAGAGGAAAGTAGGATTCTTTGAAGGGGGTGGTTCTTGGCTGCGGAACTTACTTCTTTTTACTTTTCTTCTTCAACTCAAAGTGATGTCAATGTGTTGCTTTTCAAAACCAAACCATCTCTTTTCATCTGTGAGACGGGGCTGGGCTGAAAGGAGTAAGGTCACTCACACAAGGACTGAGCATCCCATTGACTCAATTTGGCAATTAAAAATGCAGCCATTGATGCCTTACCCAGATGGATAATTAGTACATGAGCCTAAAAAAATATTTTAGATATATGTTTTAGCAAGGACTTTCTTAAACAGAAAAAAAAAAAAGAAAAAGATTTTTTTAAGATTTTTTTACATATTGATCTATCAGAAGAGTTTTTCCAGTCTTGATACATCAATGAAAAAATGTTATGGTCCTCTAACTATCTTAGCAACATTTTACCATTTCTAACACTGATATGGTTTTGTTTGGTTTTTTTCCCTAATGATTTGAGTGAATGAGGTTCTAGAGAGAATGTCAAGGAGATCATAACCTTACAAAGCATTAGCAGGCAGGAGTTCCACTTGTCCTGGTGATGTCTTAAATTTGGTAACATAACTTATTCATTATTAACACTATTTGCCATTCAAATGTATATGTCTCTTAATTACTTTTTTCTAAATCTAGTGTATTTCTAAGAACTGGACATTTATTTACTATCTGACTATGTGTGTCCATGTATTTCAACAAAGACGAGCTAAGAACAAAGTTCTTTTTCTAGCCAAAGCATACCTTTTTATAAATTAACCTTCTTAATGTTGTTCCATTAGAAACAGAAGAAAAATATGGGGGAAAAGGCTTAACATCTGCATTTCTTTTATGCCTTTACTCAGCCCCTAATGCTGTTTCCGTGAACTCAGAAAATAGGTAGATTCCTTCAAATTACACCATTATAAACATTTCCTGCCTTATTAGTTACCACAAATATGAAATCCCTGTTTATCATGGAGACTATTCTGGAAGCAATCAAAACCCTGTCATTGTCAAGGTCCATGGCTAGAGGACAGAGACTGTGGTATGGAAATGTGTAATGCTGCATCTTCCAGTGTAAACATGAATTAATCTTTGATGTATTGGGCATATTAATCATTATCCAAATAGCAATTCCACAGTAATGCAGCTGGAAGAGGCCTGAAGAAAGGAGTCCATCTACCATTAAAGTGGTTATTGATTGAAGGTTAGTGTTGTGTGTCTGGGAGATCACTCTGCATCCCTCTTTTAATCAAATAAGTGCAGAACTGAATGACTGGCTAAACTTCTTGGCTAGCTGTTCATCTTATTCAATATGGGATATCAACATTGATTGTTTAAAGTAATCCAGTGGCTAAAAATCTACAGCTCTATGTCAACTGGAAATAGTCCCATCTTTATGCATACCTACCAGAAAAAACTTGATACTTTTTTTACTTTGTTCACATTCAAGCTGTGAACATCTATTGCTTATTCCACTCTAAAAAAAGGTTTCACCTTTTCTTTTTTTCCCTGTGAACAGAATAATTTACATTCTATCATATATTACTGTGCATTTCTGTGTGATATTCATACAAAAGAGAATGACAAGGTTGGATAAATGCTCCTGAGGGAGGGAGAGATAGAGGTAGCTTAGGGAGCATGCTCAAAGATGGGAAGGTTCAGATGATGTTGGGCTGCAGGCAGCAGCTATACAGAGCCTTAGAGTAAGAGCCAGGCCAAGCAGTGAGTGCACAGCACAGGAGGGACAGGAACGCTGCTGAAGATAGACGGTGGAAATAGAGCTAGGTTCCCAGAGAGAAAAAAAACACTACATTTTCTTGGGAACACAGACTGTGCACAGATAGCTGCCCCAGTCAGGAAAACGACTGAGTTGCTGAAATGAAGCTGGTGGTGAGGCTGGGGCAGAACTTACACATCTATGGCAGAGTGGGAAAGGTTTCCTTTTTATTTGTCTTCTGTCTTACTAGTCAGCCAGAGTTTTCTATACTTTCAAAGTAGAAAGGGACGATGAAGAGCTGAAATCTAAGCACATAAATTAAATGACCTAGTCCCTAAATGCTCAAGGATTACACAAGAGTTAACACGGCATTTCAGAGCACATAAATGAAAAGCCCAATTAAAGTCTGCATAAAGTAGGTTGTGTAAATATCATACCAGTCTAGGACTTGACAGTGTCAACTTGTCAGCTGATATTTCCTCTGCTCTGGTATATTCTCAGTGGATTGACGATTCGTTTCTCTGTTTTTCTAGCTTAGGCCTGACCTTTATTCTTCAAGGGCCAAAATGAATTGTGGTGCAATCTTCTAGAAACATCAGTAGTGAATGTCTTGTTTTTTACTGTTAACTCCTAAAGAAATCCACGCAAAGAAGTGATTCTAAATGAGTATTTTGGTACCAACTTTTTGTTGCATGGTCTGAATTTGAGCTTTTAAACTGTATTATACTAAAGTCAGTGACAGTTTAAAAATCGCAACAAACATTTTTATCTTCTTATCCTTTGTGGCAATAATAACTAGTCTGCAGAATATGTGTCATATGCTGTGTCTCTTTTGAGGAGTTTAATTGTTGCACGACGTAATTCACAGAACACTAAACATTAGTCTGTCTGAGTAAAGAACCTATTTCTATTTACATGATAATGAAACCTTCTCTCAAATAATCAACAAGCTAATGAGACTTTCTGAATGACCCACAACTATACATTGGTTAATTTTGTAATTTAGATCAAACACTGCTGATAAATAAAACAGAAAATCCTTAATTGAATGTAAACATTCAAACAAGAAAAGAGAGAAGAAACTAGTCTAAGCTAGAAATGAAAGGAAAAGGACAAAAGAGTTCTGAATGGAAGTTACTCCAGCCAAGATGATTGTGTAGGAGGCAGAAATGCACTGCATTAATGTCTATTGATTCAAGCACAATAATGTTCTTCCAGGCACAATAAAGTTTCTCCCTGATTGCTTACTGAGCTATATAAAGGCTTTCCAACGGACAAAGTAGCAGGATTTTTCCCCTAAAAGTGTCTGCATTCAACATCATCTCTTCTTTTCTGCACTTGCTTGCTCAAATATCAGGTGTCAGATACGAATTTATACAAACAGCCTCGGACGCGCCTTTGCTTTCAGATCTCCTGTGAAACAAGCTTTTAAATATTCTTCATAAGGGAACAGCATTATAAAGACAAGGAAAGACTCCAAGGAACATGCGTAATATCTGAGTACATTTTCTAGGATAGATGCAAAGTTATATGTTTATAGTATGTTTCTTTTTTATTTATATGCATCTATAATGTAGCATGAGTACAGTTTTTGAAGCCAAAAAAAAGAAAGAAAGAAAATTACATTTGAAAATATTGACACTAACCCCGAAGCCCTGAACTTGGCCACTCTCTTCTCCTTGATACCTCTAGTGACTGGCTGCCAGGTCTTCCTGCTATCCCACACAGCCTATATTTTCACACATTTCCTTTCTCTTTTCATCATTGCCAGTTATCCTCTGTCCTCCCTCATATTCAGGGTAATTATGGATCATGCTGCCTGTCCTGCTTTTGTGTGAGCACACTCAAAATGGGGGAAACAATTATCCCAGCAAATGGCTGGTTGGTTCTGCAGCTGAATGTATATGAGGACAGAGAGCAGCAGAAACTGAAGAAAAAGTGCTTACGATAATACCTAGAAACTCCAGACAAAAAGCATTCTTGTATAGATAATATTGGCATCACATCCTTATTTAGAGGAATTTTAAATTTCTTTACCAGTATGATGACTTTGGTGTAGGAATGCTTCATTGACAAATGCTATCAAATTAGGATATTAATTCATAGAAGAAATAGAAGAAAAGTCTGTTTGATATTTTATTTTTAAATTTTAAAGGAAGCAGCAACTAGTTATTAACATACATTTGTCAGGATGTTAACCTACATTTGTCTGTGTTTTCTTCTCTGGAGAAAATTTCCCTCATACACAGCTTTAAAACTAAGTTTCTTGTATTTTATGCATGCAAGCTTCTGCCTGCTACATGTATATATTTTGCACAATGATGTGCTACTCATTTCTCGAGACACTGTAGGGTATTATATATCAACCTAAGGGTTTGGTCATTACCTTGATACATGAGATTCATTTTGCTGGTTGTGAATGGTACGGTTGCTACAGCTGTGTGAATCACGAGCAGATTTTAAACAAGAACATAAAAAGTTAATTTTTTTTAATACAGTAATGCTATCCTGTGGCCGTTTGTCTGTGTTCTTGAGCAGTCTCTTTAAACGTGTGGTGCATGATAGTTGAGCAGAAATGAGATTAGTTTTTCTCAGCAAGGGTAGAAGTAGCTGTTAAGGCACACTCGGCACAGGAAAGACATGAGTGGAGTGGGTCTGGAGGAGGGCAATGAAAATGGTCCTCCTGTGAGGAAAGGCTGAAAAAGTTGGAGCTATTTAGCTTGTGGAAGAGAAAGCTCCACTGAGGCCTTATAGCAGCCTTTCAGTACCTAAAAGGGGGTTTAGAAAAAAGACGGGAACAGATTTTTTAGCAGGGGCTGTTATTATAGGACAAAGCGTAATGGTTTTATCTGAAGGAGGGCTAGGCTAGAATAGGTAAGATTTCTTTTACAATGACGGTGGTGAAACGCTGGAACAAGGTGCCCAGAGAAATTGTGGATGCCCCATCTCTGGAAGTGTACAAGACCAGGTTGGATGCGGCTCTAAGCAATGTGATCCAACTGAAGATATCCCTGCTCATTGCAGGGGGAGTTGACCCAAGACGACCTTTAAAAGTCCCTTCCAACCCAAAATATTCTATGATTCTATAAGAATTTTTTAGCAGACAATGAGTAGCACTTTTCTTGCACATGCCTTGTGCACAGACAGAGCTCTGGGCTGAAGGAAGTACAATTTCCAGACGAAGGATGGAGAACAAACACCATGAGACCCTGAGTCTTTGGCCTGTAAACTCTACTGACAAATTTGAAATTGACAAATTTTAACCTCTCACTATGAAAATAAACTCATTGAGCTTCAAAGACAGTTTTGAAAATGATTCAATTATGTGGAAAGAGATTTCTGATCCATTGTACCCCTTCGGAATCTTCTGTATGATACAGAGGCATTGGTCACAATCTCAGTAGCTGAGTTGCTGCCAAGAGGAAAACTGTGGATAGGTAATGACTCAGTACATCCATAGCTTACATACTACCTGTACTGTCTTAGGAAAAAGTGGTTGTGAGAAGATAAAACAAGGAATTAAACTCAACATGTGATTAATATTATTTGTGTTCTGGCTTTTCTTAGACGGTGGAAAATGTCTTGTTAGTAAGATCAAAAGCATTATGGAAATATCCTTATTTATTTATTTATTTATTTATTGCAAAAAAAGTCATTAGGAAAGAAGAAGGTTGGGGTTTTTTGGTGGGGGGGCTTCTTTTTCGGTTTGGTTTGGTTCGGGGAAGGGGCTGTTTTCAGGATTTGTTTTGTTTTGTTTTGTTTTTGTTTTTTAGGGGGTTTTGGTTTTTTGGTTTGGTTTTGGCGTTTATTTTTGGTTTTTGCTTATTTTCTCTTTTTTAAATTTTCATAGTTAAAACATCATTTGCTTTCACTTGTGATTCTCTCTCACCTATATCATCATTAAATTTATCGTTGCTGCGCTCTTCAGTTTTTTTTTACAAACAAAGCTTTCGATAGTTCACACAAGGAAAGTACCAAGACCATGTACTGCATTATTAAATAATTTTGTCTGAGGGGAAAAGGAAATATTATAATGCATGTTGTACTACAGGGCTATTTATCAAGGAAATTGGTAGAACATACAAGAACCTGAACAACTTTCTTTCTCTTTGAAATTAGCTGTACTTTAGCAAGAGTTTGGACAGATGGTTTTTCACCCAACATATATTTTTCTGTGGAAAAGACTTGATATGTATGGAGATAATATTTACGTATTTATGATTGTTTATACCAGGAAGTAAAAAGTTCCTTTTGCTACATCTGCCTTTGTCTTTCAACACATATGTTCTGTCCAGCAGCATTAATAACCTTCCTACTGTAAATTCCCTATTGAGTAGAATGATATTTAACTCTTAGAATCCTCAAGTGAATATTCTCTTCCAAAACCTAAATCTACAAGACTTCTGAAGATACAAGTTGAGTAAATATATAAAGTCTTGCTAAGTTTCCTGATTTTGCATAAAGTAAGGGTTTATTTAGGGGCAACGTTTGAAATCCATTGAAGTTGGTAGGTCATTCAGCTAATTTGGACTCTGAAGTCGGTAAATATTTTGCTGAATTTTAATATCTTGTCTACATTTTTGTGAATTCTTTGCTGAGTGTTATGGTTCCTGCTGCTTCTGTTTTCCTCAACTGGTTAGAAAGGAAAATAAAACCTGGAATCCTGCAAAAGGTGTTCAGTTTCTTGTAACAGTAACTGTTCCGTTGACTAATTTGCTCTGTTTTGCAAATGAATCCTGTTCTCTTTAGATGACTTTATGGCAATGAAATGCCTAATGAAACAGAGTAAGAAATGTACTGACAAATGTTTGGAGGAGGAAAAGAAGGTGAACCATATTTTGTTTTGAAAATAAAGAAGCATTTGAAATGTATTGGTAAGAACAGGCAAAAGAGAAAGATAGTACTGGATGAAAGTGAATTGCTGGAAAGTTACTTTTAAGTGTTAACACTAAACTTCTTCTTGCCTTGGTTGGATTCTTCTTCTTTTTTACTACTGTGCTTGGAATTGCCTTTACTGCTCGACATTAATTTGTCTCTACTATATTGTTGTTATATATTTCTATAAAGAGTACTGCAGAATTAATAGTACAGAGACCTTTAGTGAAACTACCTGTTAGAATCCTAAAATGAGCACAACATCTCACAGCCCATCACTTACAATTCCTGTCTTGCCATATTAATGAGTCTCAGACAGCGTTAATGCACCTGGAGGACATGGGTCTCAAAAGCCCAAGTGCAGCATAAAGGAAATGGACATTCATTTGAGTCTTAGAGCCCCATAGGACCTTACAGGTATAAACTCGGCTATAAATTGACAAGCAACCTTGCTTGCCCTCAGGCTGTCTGAAATCTACGAGAAGAGAAGTTTGAAGTGTTTCAGGGAAAAAAAAAAAAGCACTCTAATGGATTGCCATTTGTATAAAATCCAGCTGTGACACTGTGTTCTGTGTACATAGTTTGTCTTGTTAGGGTATGTAAGGTGAATTTAAGCCCACTGGTTGTAGGTTTTCATAGCAAGTCAGCCATGCTTCCACACTGCTCAATATTGACCAATATCTATTAAACTGTTACCCAGTGTAGGCTTTTTAGAGGAAGACTGATAAATAACCATACAAATCCTTCGCCAGAATAAGACTGAATTAAGATGTTCTAACTGTTTTGTTTTGCTGCAGAATACAAGGAGTCTCAAACAGTCTACCACTGTCTCTTTTGGAAAACAGGAAAAAAAGTACTTAGAAAGCAGACTGAGGGATTTGTCTTGAGTGCTCAGATAAGTAGTCTAGAATAACCCTCAAGCAGCCTGCAAATGTTGACAAGCTTCTTCCTTAGGATTAAATCATTGTTTAGTAGTCATGTAGTACTGAATTAACAAGTACCATCCAGAAAGAAAAGTCTTTTCAATGCTGATGCTTTCATGTATTAGCTTCTTTTTTATTTTTGTTTTCCTCTGATGACTTTCTGCACTTCCGTCCTCTGCCAGAAGCAAATGAGAAGCGATTCCAATTGACAGTAGGTCTGATGGCTTACCAGTAAAGAACAAAAGCACAAGAGGTTTCAGGTAGAAGTAGATTGCTTCCATTCAGAAAATTATCACTTGTCCATCAGAACAAAACTTGCCCTATTTTTATGTTTCTTGAGTAGCGCATTGGAGTAGGATATTGTTCCATTGACTTTTTCCTTTGTTTTGGGCAAGTCACTTCCTTATTAACATGAATTGCAGATATAATCACACTTAGCTTCCTTTTTAGAGATTGGTAAAGAGAAATGCATCTAGTTGTTTAGTTTTATTTTTCAATTTTAACCTTAAATCTCCTTTAAAATAGTTTCCTGTTGCATGTAACTTATTACAATGCATGGGTAGTTTTATGGACACTGTCACAGAATTTTACCTAGAATCTTAATACAGTTGGTATATATGATTGCAGATAAAAGTAGATGATTGGTTTGATTTTTCTGTCTTTCTTTTCCCTTGAAAGATCGATTGCATTGGTAAATCAAGTAAGAAGGCAACCAAGATCAACATCAATAGAGATCCTGGACATTACAGCTGGATCTCTAACAATGAGACTTCTGAAAGTTCTCTTTCATATTCTATTTAGGCCACTGATTTGTGACTTGATTGGCTTGGGTTTGGCTCTTCTAAACACATTTTGTTTGATTTTTGACAAGTTGTTTGGTTAAACTTTGCATGTGTTAAATGTTTTACCTTTACAAAATCGTGATAAAGATGATTATTTTTCTATTTGGTGTACAACCCTTGTACTGTAACACACAGTGCTTGTAAATAAGACACATGCTTGTGAAAGACACTCTTCTGAACTGAAATAGTTCAAGTGAACATAATAATGAGATTTCAGGAACCAGGTTTCTACCAGTTCATAAGGTTGGAGTGATTATAAAGTACTTCTCCCTGAAAAGAGCATTCACACCAGAAATAAACCACAGAATCTATTTTTCAGACTTCATAAAGCTTTTCCTCTTTAGAAAGATTTTTGTGGAAAGTTACACATATTGTATTTCTTCTATACAGGTTATCTGTCACTAATTCAGATGTAGAAATGTAGAATATTAATCACGTTGTTCTGTAACTGGTTCTAGGTTTCTCTGCATTTTGCTTAAGGAAAATTTCTCTATAACCATGAATTCTTGAAAGACTTACATAAAAAATCAAGAATAGTTTGTAAAACAAATAAAAAAAATTTCCTGTTTTGAATGTCCCTTAGTCTCTACTAAAGAAGTTAAAAATCAATTGCCCTGCAGTATCCAGGAGTGCTGGTCCTAATGTAGTCATAGGAAATCAGCATAAATGAGCACTATGCATATTCTCTAGGCCAGGATGAAGAAAGTTGTTACAAAATTAGTCTAAACTGCTGTCCTGTCTCTCAAAATGCTCCAATTGCTAGAAAAAACCAGAACTCTGATAGTCTGGATTCCTGGGAAAGACATATTGAAAGCTAACAATAAAGAAAAAATGTAGATGCAGGATAATCTCTGTGTTTCCACATCAACACTGAGTAGTATGGTTGACTAAGTAATGACAAGCGGGGTTTCACTTGCAATATCTAACACAGTATTTATTCAAATGAACCTGGACAATATGTGTTGTGCACCCCATAATTTAAAATGTGGAAGAAGTTTCTGTACTGTTCCTTTTGTATCTATCACCTTCATAGTTTCTTTGGCCTTAGTACGCTAATTCCCTTTTAAATGGCTGTCATTTGCCTTCTAATATACTTCTAATGCTTTGACTTCCTATTGCACTGGACAGTTTTAAATTGGTGTAACACTGGTGAAAGTCATGGTGGTGTTTCCTCTGGGAAAATGGAAGAGCTCAGTAGTAACTCAGATGCAGAGTCTTACCTTTTTTCTCTGAAATTTTGTCGAGCTTGAACTGCCCATGGTAAAAGTTTGACCATCAAAATAAAACAAAGATAGAGGTGGTAGAAGCCACCTCCAACATTTTGCATTCTAACAGTGAGCTTTTGGCTTTTTTCCAATTCAAATAAGCACAGTCACAATTAGTCTCTATTATCCAGAGAAAAAACAAATGGTGAATCATAGCTTCGTATCTTAGAGTGTTTGTTATATAATACATATTGAATTTCATTTGTATGCTGCATGCATATGCTTATTATGCTGAAAGCTGATTACCCAATTTCTTCTAAAGTCTTTGAAGGCACTGTGCCAGCCCTTCCTAAAGTTTGCAAGCATATTGTTTTTGACAGTCAGGAGAGTTCGAGATTTCTGTATTAATTACTCTGTTTACATAAAAATGAGCTTTATATCATTTGTGTATTCCTATTATACGTATTTTAGAAATTACAGAGTAATTACAGCAATTGCTTAAACTGCATATGGTGTCTAATTTAATTTAATAAGATGCAGCTACATCATTTTTCACATCTCATAAAGCTAAATATGTGAGACAGTGAAGTCATAATGAAGTGTTGTACCGGTATATAACACACAGAGTTCTAAAAACATTATTCATTTACGGTAATTATTCATATAGTTAAGAAATATTCATGTATTTGTCTCTCTATGTCAGGTATAAAGCATGTGAATGATTATTACTTCTCACTTTGTTACTTTATACAAAAAAAACCACATTACCTTTTTCCTCCCACGTAGGGCATAGCCTTTACCAGTTCCAGTCCGGTAATATTAGCTCTAGTCTGTGGTAATGCATTTTAGTAAGCCAAAAGGGATGGCCATTTATCAGACTTGACAAGTGGTGGCTGAATAATAACTTTCCTGTAATGCAGACGCTTTCCTGAATGTTTAAGTGCTGATGGTTTCAACATTATAGCTCACCAAATTTTAATTGATTTGAGGTTCACTGATTCACTGACCTCTAAGTAAGTGCCAGAACACACTGGGGTTTTATTTTCTTTTAGTTGTCTATCCAGATGAATTTACAGTCAAGTATTTGATCCTCTAATGTCCTATAGGTACCCCAGAAATGTACATCCTGCTCAAATATGTAAAGTCTTCTCTGCACAAGAGACACACAATCCATACATCCAAAAATACTGGTTTTAGCTGTGTGTGAAGTACAGGAAATGTAAACATTGCTTAGGGAGGGAAGTACTTGAACAATGAGACATAATATTTCTCAAGACTAGATTGCATGACTTAGAAATGTGAAATTTACAGCTAGACAGTTGCAGAATAAGGATGAGATTATAGAATCTGGCACATGCTAATTCTATCTAATTATCGACAAAGTTTGACTGGCAGCCTGATCAATGTTTTCACTTTCCTCTCATGCCTCATAGCCATAATTTAAGAGTTTGTGAAAGGGTCATGGAAACTTGCAGCTATGTCCTTTAGTTCCTGAACCAAGAAGTTTCATTTGTGGTTCTTTTTTTAAAAAGCTGTCTGCTCTACATGTACGCAAATCCCCCAGCTATTCTGGGGTTTTTCAGTTTCTTGGGTTTTTCCTTATTTTGACTTCAAGACATGTAGACGTTCCTCCTCTTAACTTCAAGGAGAAATGCAAATAAAATCTCTTCTCTGCTCTGCAACCAAATAAGAAACACTTCAGTGACAAATACTTCCTATTGATCAAAAATATGAGAAAAAAAAGACATTTTGTTTTCTGTTTCCGAGTAATCATTCAAAAATGCTGTGCTTTCTTCAAAGACATCAGTGAAGGATGAAAAAATCATGGAAATAAATTAATGAATATATTTATATTTTCTTGTAAAATCTCAATGCATTCCTTGTATGTCATCAATTGTGTTTGGAAAAGGCATTTTGTGTAACATTTTCTGTTTAAATTGATCTCTAAGGTTTTTTTCTGGAGATTTCTAGACCTTGTTCCCCACATAAGACACTTCAAAGTCAGTAATAGGCCTGTGGGCAATAAGTGAGGGGCCTAAATAATGCCATTTCATTCATCTAAGGAGCCAAGTAAAGGAAGAACGGCAAAATAATATCAATTTTGCTTTGTATCCTTATTGAAGAGGTGATATGATAGTTTTAGAAATTGTTAGAAGAAAGAGATTCAAACAGGAATAGATAAGAAATACTCATTATATTATGGCTTTTCATAGCTACATTCTGGAGAAAAGTGCAGTCTTGTCTTCCTCCCCAGATCTTCAAAGGATGACATATTCATGAAGACCAGCCATTTACACAGAAATTTCTTATACTGATAAGTAGGAAATGGTTACAATGGCAAGTACCCAAAACAAAACAAAACCGTAATTTAGACATTAAATTATTCCTGCAGTGTATGAAGCTTTTCCTGGCTGCATAAAAATGTTACTTTGCTTAACAAAACAGCTTTAGTTTTTTCTATCGGCTTTGCCAGTTACTCATGCTGCTTAGTGAGTTAATGTGTACACTCATTAATGACATTTATCATTAATGAAGCCAATCACTACAGAACATATATATATATGTTTATATATACATATAATGGAACAGACAAGCCTGTAATAAGTTTACTACTTCTTTGCCAGTTATTATCTTTCAGATATGAGAAAAAGACTATCATAGTCTTCTTGTCTTGTGTATTAATATACTTAGGCCTGAATTTTAGTGGATGTTGGCTTTTTTTTTTCTTTTTTTTTTGACAGCGACCGAATGCTGTGTGTGCTGACTTAAATATTGTGTACTAAAATTCACACAGGGCTGGAGTAGTTAAATAGTGAACTTCATGATACAATAAGTCATAATCAAAGTCTATTTGATATTTACCTACCACTGGAGAAGAGTCCAAGGCAGGCAGTTTCAGCATTCATTGTCGTTCAGCAAGGGGCTCAGAGATGAGTTGAATCTCTGTAATGTAGAGCTGGCTCACAGCTAGAAAGTAAATAGTAGAATTATTAATATGGTGTTCATTCTTATTAAGTTACTGTACACTGTGGTTTTCACATTTTTATGCACAAAATATGCCAAAGAGAAGAAGAAATAGGTGATGGAAAAAATGAATGTTTTATTACAGCTAAAGGATTTTGCTGATTTTCCAAACTGTTAGTATGATGGATAAATAAAGCGAAAAACTTTGACTACATGCTTAAAGATCTATCTGTTTCCAATTCTATCTTTTTAAGCTACCTGCTCTGGCCCTATCCTAAAGATCATCCATCTTGTCTAGGTAAATAAAATATGTTCAAAAGTAGAGTGAGATCCAGGGACATAAACATGAGTATTTTATAATTAGTCTTTTTTAATTTTATTTATTTTATTTATTTTTTTTTTTTTTTTACCTCATACTAACCAATATAATCTCTTCGTACTATATGGAATCCAAACTCCAATGGGGAAAAAATTCTGATAAATTCTTCTTTACCTTATACTCACTTCTTTTTCTAGACTGTAAAATGGCATGCAGGCTAGCTGTGCTACCAAATTATTTCACATCCATGGTGCTATTACATATTGTGTTTTAAGCTTTTGTGAGACAGTTGCCAAAATAACACCAGTCTGTGTCGGTAACGGGCTTAAGCATGTACTTTTATAACTGAGCTGTGATCTTCTCTTGCATATTTTGGTAATATATTAATTAGTAGGTATTTTATTCTGCTTTAAACATGTACGTATATGTGCATATATATGTACTATATATGTGTACATGTGCTTGTAATATGCAGATGTTTATAATTTTCATATATACACCTATACACGCTTATAGATATAAAAGTTTCCATTATTAGCATGGAGATGTATTGTTATTCATACTGGGACAAATCATCAGTTCCTTACTCAGGAAAATTTTGACAGTGGAGTCTGACTTACTGAGATTTTACTCTGAAGATTTCTCTATGCATTTAGACAAATATTATTGTACTTTTTTAAGGCTCTTGAAAACATGTAAAAGTCACTGACCAAATGATAGAATAAGAAAAATGTTAATGTTGCTAAGTTTAATTCTTTTTAATAGATGTGAAATAATTTTCTTCTGTTCTTGAGAAGACAGATTGTATAAGTTTGTTTCCTAAGCTAGAAGTTCATAAGAGGAATCACTAACACTTTATTTTGGGAAAGATGATAACACCAAATTCAACTTTTCCAACAGGGATCCTATCCAGCTATATTTTTCAAACTGATTTAATGAGCTCCAGTACTATTTTTCATGCCGAGTCTTGAGTTCAGATCCTGTTTTATCTGTGAAAGCTGGTAATGTGTGTGACAAAGAAAGTTGTAAATAAGTTTCATATACCAGTTTTTCTTTTTGGTCATAACAATATCAAATACTGCACTAAGACAAATGTCCAGTCAGGTCTTAGGAGCCTGGATGACAACTCCCCAAAAAGTTCCTTTTTGTCTAACCTTTCAGAAGCTGGTAATTTCCTATAACTTTTTATATACCTGTATTCTATAAGTCAAACTCTTAAAAGATAAGGAGAAAAACCAAGAGAGAGTTTAGTCTACTCTCTGAAAATGAAGTTGGAAATCTATGATTCTTTTTTTCCAAACTACAACTAGTCCAAAAATGTTTTGCCTTACTCTTAGGGAATTAAGAAGAAGAAGAAAAAAAAAAATCACTAAAATTGAAAGTAACTACAGTCTCATGCAAATAATATTTTCTGAAGTTTTATTGTGATAACTTCCTCCATAACTAAATCTTATTCCCTTGATGAATCATGCCTCATATGGGATTGAAAAAGAAGAGCAATGAGATCTCTTCTCTCACTGGACTGTGACAACACCTCAGGAAGTTGATGCACATTTTGATATGCACTTCTTGCTCTTCCTCTGATGTGCCTTCACACAGGATGAGGAGATCCTTACTGCACAGTGTTTTGATTAACCACTTAATTCTGAACCCCTTTTGAGGATGCCTTTATTCATTTGCAATCTGGTATGCACAGCCTGAGCCCTTCTTCTGTTCTATTCCTCCCTCAGAGTATCTTTTAGGGATCAAGCTGTTCCTGTCCATGACACTGCTAGAAGATTTTTCACAGAAAAACTGGCTGTGTTAGCTCTGCAGTGTTGTCAAAGGTTAGGACATTGTGAAAAAAAAAGGCGTGATTTGAGATCTCACTGAATTGTTTAGATGCTGTTCAGCTTGCTGAGATACTGTTTTTGATTTTCTGTTTGGGGATTAGATAATTCTACAGATCCAAGCATGTTCTGGTAACAGTTATTCTGGTTGTAAACTTCAGCTGCATGATAATTCAGGAAGAAAAGCTGTGTATTTGACTTACTTCAACACAGAATTAAAGTGATGTTCTGAAAAAATAATAACTGGTGCAAAACCTTTTTGATTAGATAATTATGTCCCCTCTTGGAACCCGATTTGTCCTGTGTTGTTAAATAGTGAAAAGAGGAAGACTTTGAGGAGGCTTGCAAAGCTCGCCTCAGGCAGGCTGGTGAAGTTCCCCTCAGAATTCTTTTATTTGCATCTACAGCCTGATTCCCTACTACAAATCAGAAATCTCCTGTGTATCAATAGAAGCTGGGGAAGACCCTTTGATTCTTCTTACTACAGGAATGACATCATCCATGACATAGATATAATTTCCATTGATTCCACTGAGAGCTTTGTGTTAGCATCAATCTAGTATTTTACCTTTGACATACAATAAGCCCCTACAGCAGGCTACCAAGAAAAGGAATAAGTTTTAAGTTTTAATTATCTAGTGAGGTTTCATAGACTTACCACTAGAAATAAGTGACAGAACCCAATTCAATCTCTGCATGAATTCAGTAATTTCTTCTCTAAAGCAGTTGTCAAAGCAGAGGAAGGTTTGCATAGTCTGAGGAGTTTCCTGAAGTTAGCTTGGGTTAGTTCTAACTCTCTGTAAAGAAAATAATATATTAGTTAAGCTAACTCCACTCAAGTAGGCTTCTTTGCCCTTCTCCATTTTTAAGTGGAATGACCAGGTAATCTAAACCTCAAACAGACCCCTTCCTAGACCCTGATTTTATAAATAATACTTACAGTGTTAGGATTTAGCATCCTACTTAGACCAAGAAAGATTTGTTTAGGCAATAGGCTGGAAATAGTCAAAATTTTATTTTATTTTAGCATAGGAATAGTACTAGTGTCCAGGTTTAGGATGAAACAGTTCCACTGATGATAGTCCTAGGCAGCAGTCTCACTCATTCTGTCTTTATCTGAATATGACACTGAATGTCAACATCCTCAGCTGAGATGACAGCTTGACTTTGGGTGGGTCGACAATGTATGTTTTTACCGGAATCTTTTTCTCGTTCAACTACATCCTCAGAGAGAAATTTTTGAAAAGCAAAGAACAAAACATAAGGGTTCTTGACTGTAGAGGTTAGGTTTGTTTTTATACTCTCAAGATGCTAGGAAGATGCATATGCTTTCAAAAATCATTACTGGTTGGGAGAAAAAATGCTCTTTTCATCTCTGTGTGGTCTATCTTTTTTGTTTTGAAGTGTAGAAGTATGAGACTAATGGAGAGCAGGGCAAGGTCTGGCACGGGTATTAAAGACCATTATTGTCACATGTTAGCAGATCATAAGAGCTAGAATTATGACCACACAGGAATAATTGTAAAAACTTGGTTGCCTTCTTTCCCCTTTTTCCAAACTAATTACAGAATCAGTCTTCCTTATTGTAATCTGCTTATAGGAAACAGTGCAAAAGCTGAAGCAGTAAAAGCTGAAGCCTTAGCTTATCAATTTGACAATTTTCAGCTGCAGATGTACGTGAAAAATTGGACTGCTATAACTGCTATGAAACATCTGTATGAATTGACAGTAATTTCAAGAGACTACATACAAGGTTGATTCTCTGGTGAGTACCAGATATGTACATCGATTAATCGTGGATGTTTGTTGGCTTGGTTTTTTCACTTAATATATTTACATTATTATTTCTATTTATTTAACTGGTTTTTTTACTGTTTTCTTTTTCACATCCTCCTTATTTCCACAGGAGAAGAGCTGATAGCATTTTAAAAGTGCGCCAAAGGTAGGTAGCAATAACAAGAAATGTAATTTCTTGTAGATAACTTCTTTTTTGTTTTGTCAATGGTTTTCTAGAGAGACTAGAAGAAATAAAATTATTCTGCATAAATATAATAGAGTTCATAAGTAGATACCATTTAGGGGTTCGGGATAAGCAGTTACAAAGGAAGCATGTCTAATGCAGCATTATTTCAGAATTAGATCAGGAGATTTCAAGTCAGTTTCTACACTTCTCAGAGATACTGGATAAACCACTTAAACTTGCTTAATTCCGTAAGTTAACAAACTGTTAATATGTATCAAAATGATACTTTGCTACTTTGCTGACTATTGAGAAAGGTATGTAATCATTTGAGATCTTAAGATGGAAGGCTTCCCTCCTCTCTCTACCCTCACCTCTCTGCAAGTTTAGGAAGAGAATCATTCTCTCTCTCAAGAATTTTTAGTGATTATTCTTTCTTTACACGCCTTAAAGAAGTCTGATTTTCATGAAAACTTGCTTCTTTTCTTAATCTTAATTAGTATAAATTTAGCACATGTTCCAACAAGAGTGCCTTGATCTAAAGGCTGGTTATGGGAAACAGTGCTATTCATCCCTTACATTTCTGCCTTTCACACACTACTTAACTAAGGTTGTGCTGGTTGCACTTTCACATGCTGATGGATGGCTGAACCCACCTGGTGTGGATTAGACCTCTAGGATGGCATACATAATTTTGGAGGCTAAAACTGTTAACAAACATTTTCCAGTTCTCAAATACGCTATTAAAAACAAGACACCTGGCCTGAAAGTAGATGTTGCTATTGGAAGACAGTGGGGAAAACACATGTATGTCTCAGTGTGGTTCTTCTGTCTAAATGAAAGTTGTTGATGTGGTCTTTGATCTCTTCTGTTAGTTCAGTTGGGTATAATGGCCTTCTCTTTATTGCATTCAACAACATGGTAATCTACCAATGGCAGCAAGATGAATATTTTATATTCCATTCCTTGCACTGGACTCAGATGAATGAAAATGGATACAGACTTTTCAGCTTCTGAGAAGGAGATCAGTATTGTCTTTTCCAGAATCTAAACAGAAGGATACTCTTACTCTGACCATCTTTTTCTTGCTTGGTGATAACTGGTTAAAAAGAATGAAAATATTTTGTAGTGATAACTTGCATCCTTGGTCTTATTTTTTCATAACAGGGAATTGTGAAAAGTTGTAGACCTTGTAGGAATAAGTGTAACTTGAGAAATGAGAGCAGCTCTGAAAAAGTCCATATGCAAGATGTAGCCTATTGAAGATCCGGTTGCATCACATAAGTCATGTTCTTGGTGGATGTATTCGAAACAGTGAAAAAAACTTCTACTGTATCCAGGACATTGGGGAGGCAAAAAACTTCCAAATATTTAAAAATTTGATATTAGATAAAATCTTGCATTCTTTATTTAGTGGTTTGGAATTTACTTGAAATTTACTTGGAATTTTTCACAAATGAAAACAAGAGACAAGAACCTCACCTGATATAAACTGGCATGGCTCCACTGAAGCCAAACAACATAGTGTTTGAAGCATCTGAGGAACTGACTGCTGCTTTCAGAATGGAGGCTGGTCTTTATTCTGCCACTTCACTTTATTTATTTATTTATTTATTTATTTAAATCTATGCAGATCTATTACCCTGTTTATTGGAACTAGAGTGCCTAACTCATTTATTACCTAAAGTATTTTGTGGTCAAAGGGGAGAGAGGACTGCAATTTTCTGTGCAGATGGCAGAAGTACTGTACAGTGGAGTGGAGTGGAGTGTATCTATTAATCTCATCTAAAGAAGCAGACAGTGAAGAGGTTCAGTTCTGTGACAGCCTAACCATTAACAGCGTCCCAAACTTGATTTTATTTCTTCACTTTTTTGGACTGAAAACACTGTGTCTAAGATTTATTATGTCATTGTCGCCTCTGCCTTTCCTCTGTCTCATCTGTATTCTTTACAGAGCCTATAAACATGGGCTGTCAGCAAGCTAAACCTGTCAGATTTCCACTTCCCCCCTCCTCCGTCTGCTACTATGCTGCCCGAGAAACAGCCCTGCACACTGCACCCTCACTGTGATTCTCATGATCACATCTCATTCATCACCGTGACTCCAAACTCAGCTCAACACATTAGAAAAAAAGGTCAGGGATATGAAAGGAAAAGAGAAATAAACAACTACCCAGCGGAAGCGCTTGAGCTACAGGAGACGTGGGAGGTAAGATCGGAGCCAATTTCTCTGCCAGCAGCTGTACTGGGCATAAAGTACTTGCTATACAAGTTCTAAGTGTTTTAAACTGGAGGGTTGTGTAGGGGGTTTTCTGCAGCTCCTGGTTTATTTCCCAGCACAGAAGCATAGTGAAAGGATAGAAAACCTTAGTTAAAGGTGGGAAGGTGATAAAACTTTTTATGACTGGAGTAAATATGACAGATTGGTTGCTGAGTGACTAGAAACCTGATAGCATGCAAGATTTGGGCTCGAGAGTTCAATAAACAGTGAGGAAAGGACAAGTCCTGTGTTGACTTTCTGAGCCAAACTTTAAGATTCTTTCGTTTTGGGTTGGGGAGAATTTTGTATGGATGAAAAAGAAGTTATTTTATATAAAGTAGTAATATGCCTTTAAATGGTGTCTGTTTCCTCCTGTGTGCTACACTGTCAATCTAGTTAGGTACAATTAATTTTAAAATTATTCTGGGTTAGTGATATCCCTTCTCTGTTCTCCTCACTACTACTTTGGTCATTTATACTGAGAGAGTTTGTTTTCTTAAACAGGAATTATGTTTTTTGCCTCTATACAATTATTTTTTTTCCAGTTTCTTAACACTTTTCATCATAAACAGAAAGAGCAGTTAACTATTTTCTTATTTGCATTTTGCAAATCTATATTTAAAATATTGATGTGTTATCATGCCAGTAATTTCCTTCTCTCAAGCAAATAAGGGGAAAAGAAAAAGAAACTGCAGAGCCCAAAGTAACTAGCTTGTAAAACTCTGTTCGGGAGATCTTTTTCTCACAAATAGTAGTAAACGTATCAGGATTTTAGTTTACACTTTTATTTATGCATGCAATAATTGCTTAAGAATTTGATATGGCCCCTGATAATAACATATTGTACAGGAAGTGTGATGACTTTGGTCAAATAGTCAAGAATATAAATATCTATATTGAGTAATAATGTGACTGTGCTTTACGTGAGCACAGATTGTTGTCTCCTAACCTTTTTAACGTGTTTCTCTCCGGCTCAAGTTACAAGCTTGTTTTTATGCCTTATGTGCTATTTAAGCTAAAAAAGAAAAGTAAATTAATTATTTGATAATTTTCTTTGGGGGAAAAAAAAAAAAAAAAGGCAGAAGGCCCTCAGTGAAATTATCAGGCAAATGATAAAAGCAAGAGCATCCAATGATTAAGCAGGGAAAAGGAAATTTCATAGGAAGTGGTTCCCATGGTGTCCATTAAAGGCAATACTTCGGATGCAACCTTCAAATGTGTTAGCCATGTGCTTCTGGCTCTTGAAAGGTGAGAAGTAATTCTACTCTCTATTTTTGCTCCATTTCTCATTCTTTTTGAAGCATTTGCTATCATGCCAAAGCTGAAGACAAAATGCTGGACTATGTGGCTCAAAACGCAATAACACATCTCACAGAGTCACTTGTGGGAAGAATCTAGCAGAATTTGGGGAGAAAGTTCTTATAATTCAGGAAAGGAACTTTTGCACTAAAAAAAACCCCAGAGGACTGTAATATCCCTTTACTTCTGCAATAGAGTTTGTGTTTCCTTCAGTAAGTGTAACTGCTCTCAGTGTCCATTAGGAGGCTCTTTTCTCTATGTTCATCATACGCCATAGACTGACAGTATGGAAATTCATAAATTTTGAACATACTGAACATCCTTGCTTTAGTGGGTAGGGGAAGTTAAAATCCCCAAATCAGGCATTAAAACATCGTGTGCATAATAATGCAGCAACTGAAAAAGACAAAAAACTGAGCACATGGCGTTAGGATATTCAGAAAAAAGTTCAAAATTGAGCTGACAGTAGATAAATTCTAGATTAATGTGAACTGTGAGGAGTAAAATAAATTCTGGAGAATAAGAACCAGGGATGAAAACATAGTAGAAAAGAGAAGTACATTTGAATTCCTACAATTTACTGGACATAAAAGCAGCATTGTGATATAACAGAGCTCAGTACTGACATGATTCATACTCCAAAATAAGGAAACAAAGCCTGCTAGAAATTTAAACTTGTGAAAAAAAAAGGTGTGAAAAACACCTGTCAGTACACCTATAAAAGAGGTTATAGCTGCAGAACAATTAAGAAATAAGTGTGAGTGGCTCTCCATGAAATGCATTAAACAGCAATAATACCAGTGCTGGCAGTATGAAAATGAAGTTCCTACTAAAGGAAAATGAAATAGAGGATAAGATCAGAATAATAAAGTAAATTGCAGTAAGAAAATATGAATAGTTTAGTAAAAAAAGGTATGAGAAATAGAAATATGTTTTAATATTTTTTCACAAGCGTAACTTGTAAAAAAATTATAAACAGTGTTGTTATCTACCACATCACTGCAAATAAAATATGGATTGGGTGGAGGATGAAAGGAGGAACAAGAAAAGTCCAGAATCCAGTACTTCCCTCTTTATTGTTATACTAGGAAGAACTAGACAGTTTATCTTCTGGCATCAAATGAGATTGCTTCAGTTATCTTGATCAATACCAGACAAAAATGAGGTGTAAACCAAATATTACTTTGCACTGGGATATCAAATATTCTTCTATGTTTCTCTGCCAAAGTAAACTAGTAAATATTGAACTTGGCAGACTGAATCTGACAAGTACTTAAAATTTGAAGTAATGTCTTAGAAAAATAAATGGGTATCTCACTTTTCCCTCCTGAATATATAGTAAAGTTTGCATTACATAATGCACTTCTGTCCAGATAGATGCTGGAGGGCTACATTAAGCTATGAAAAATTGTCTTTAACTAATATATGAAAGGCAGCCATTTTAAAATAATAAGGCTGTGGACAGAAAGGCAATTTGGAAAGTAAGCACTTTCAAGCAACTAATTAATCTCACCAAGCAAAAAATTTGTGTTAGCATTCACCATCTAGTAAATATCATGAATGTTATATGACAGAACTTGCCTACTCTTAGTTGCTTACAATCACCAAAACTAGACTTGATTTTTCAGATGTAAATCAGATTCCTGTAATGTAGATATGCAGGGATTGAGTTTTCTATTCCTATATTTCTTAAGGAAGATTGGTTTAGTTTCACAGACTTCATTATCCAAGCTTTGCATCTCAGCTGGCTGCAATCAATAGTTGTAGTCCAAGAAGGATTTACAAAATAAACAAAATTATACCTGCATTAAAGACTTCATTGTGACTGATAGAGTTCAGGTCTGTGTATTGCGTATGACAGCTACAATGCTTGCAGTGCACTCAAGCCGATGTTTGCAACGTAAAAGGATGTAGCACTCTAAGGATTGACATGACCATTGACTCTTTTTTAATTTTCTGGCAGTGTTTACTTCTCATTTGATAAGGTTTTAAAAAAAAAATACTTACTATATGGAATTAGGAAAAGCATTGAAATACATTCAGATTTCTCTTCAAAAACAACTAGTACTCCTATTTCTCAGATAGGGACCTCTTTCTGGGAGTTCTAACTACTCTGTTCTTCTATTCAAAACTCTATGGGTTCTATTAAGTCTTCTTGAAAATGTGAAGAGAAGAGGGTATATTTGCACACTTAAGAAGTGCTCAGTTTTGATTAGTGGTGCATAGGAAATCAAGTACGGTCTTATTTTTACCACAATTTATTCATTCAATGCTATCTGTAATACTCTTTTATTTAATAGGTATGGTGGTAGTCAAACCACTGAATATGTTTGAACACTGAATTTTATTTTTGCTTACATTTTTCACTACAAAATTTCCATGATTCAAAAAGACTTCTCAGTTCTCTTGCATGTCTATGTGATGAAAATCACTGTCTAATATCATCAGGGAATGCATCCTCTGACTGTGCTGCTTCACTTCTTTTCTTTGTCCCCTCCAGTGAAGGCAAACCAAACATTTAAACAAGATTAGCCTGTTTCAAACATCTTGCACAAATATAAACCAAGTTATAGTTTAGGAAAGAATATGTTCTTTTTTTATAGGTATATTACTTTTTTTTTTTTAATGCCAATGTTTGAAATGGTGTAAAGTCATTAAAGAGTGACCAGAATACAGTATTGAATGTAGTTTGTTTCCACTTTCTTTCTTATGAGGATGTATAACAGTGCTTGCCATTTTATTTTCTTCAGATCATAGCCTGTAATATTTTTTCACCCAAATACTTGATTAAAAAAGAAAAAGAAAAAAAACCCCAATTATTTTCTGAATAACTTGGGGATTAATTAGAATTGAAACATTCTACAGAAATTGATTGTACAGAAGAGAGAATAAGTAAAGCAATTTTTAAAAAGTAGTCAGATAATTTTATGGTTAGTCTTACAAGAATTATGCAAAGCAGTTGGAATTCAAACTATGACCTACATTGTGTATTATATCCATTATTAGTACTGTAGTTAATACGTTCTTGGCATTCTGTTGCCCATTACAATAGTGGGATATAATGAGATCTCTTTTATGGTGTGCAAGGTGTAAAAAGTGTATTATTCAGGATTTCTCAGGCAACCACTGCAATCTAGTCAGCACTGAGCTATGCTTGCTAGTAACCAGAGACAATCTTCACCCTAGTGTGTAAGGGTTGCGGAGTTGTGGTTTAAGCCCAGCCAGCAGCCAAGCCTTGCACAGCCACTCACTCACTCTCCCCACTCAGGCTGGGGAGTAGAATGGGGAGGGCAGAAGTGAGAAAACTCTTGCGTTGAGGTAAAGACAGTTTAATAGGGAAAGAAAAAGTTGTGCACATAAGCATACCAAAACAAGGAATTCATTTACCACTTCCCAATTCATCCACCACTTCCCATGTGCAGGCAGGTGTTCAGCCATCTCCAGGAGAGCAGGGCTCCCTCACATGCAATGGAGACTTGGGAAGACAAACACTATCACTCTGATCATCCCCTGCTTCTCTCTTCTTCCCACAACATGAAATCTTGAGTATGATGCCATGTGGTGTGGAATGTCCCTTTGGTCAGCTGGGGTCAGGTGTCCTGACTCTGTCCCCTGCCAGTTTCTTGTTCTCCCCCAGTCTCCTCGCTGTTGGGGCAGAGTGAGAAGCAGGAAAGACCTTGATGCTGTGCAAGCACTGCTCAGCAATAAATAAACATCTCCACATTATCAACACTGTGTTTTCAGCACAAATCCAAGACGTAATCCCATACTCGCTACTATGAAGAAAATTAACTCTACCCCAGCTGAAACCATCAAAGTAACTTGCCTACTGACAAGGTTCTACTTACAACAGTCCAACTTATAAGATTTCCATGGGAAACCTTGTATCACGTGCCATGGAGAAAACGTACGATTAAGGTGAATTTATTAGACACTCAAAGGGAACATCCCACTTACTGTATGTCTTGGCTGGAAGTTTTTAGTAGCAACTATCCCGGGAAGCAGCATGGGCACAACCTTTGGAGGCAATTATTATCCTTCCCTTTCCCTTCATAAGGGCTTTGAATATTTACATGATGACACTTGTATGCTCAGGAAAGGAAAAAATATTCTTGTTAGCTCTCTGCTCAAATATAGCTGAATGTGAATATTAAGTCTCCTTTTGCTGTATTTTGTAGGCAGATGAGGAAGAGATAGGTCTAATTCAATACAATGGTATACTGCCAGCTGCGATTTGGACAAGAAAGATTGTCTTTTAATTAAAAAAACCACAAAAAAGACACCTGTCACATCCAAATTTATACAGATTTTGTTTTAACTGTGCAGAACAGGAATATATTCTTGATACACCGCATTGATATGGCACCAACCTTACCAATATCATTTCCAGTGCATGCTTAGTGACAAAACAACTTGACTTCATAAAAGACAATCTCCATTTACAAACCATTTTTTGTACTCTGTAAATTCCTTGTCAAGCAAATTCTTTTTTTAAGATACCCTTATCCTCTCAAAGTTCATCCATTATTATTTATGATGTAAGGGCTGTAAAATGCAAAAAATTTGTATATATCAGCTTATTTAAAATACCTTCTTTCAATCTTTTGGTTTAGGAACCAACCCTAAGCATTTCTAAACATTATTTTAATTTTATGGAACAAGGTATTTTTACTTTTCCTTTGTGATACTGCTACAACTCTAGATTAATTTGTAAAGAACCAGAGAACAGTGCTAGAAATCGTAAAGACCTCTAACAGTATCTTGAAGTATTGCTTCTCCATAGACATTGCGAAAGAATAGATTAAAATAAAATCCACCATTGTCCAAAGTCTGTTTCTTTGTATGTATCCAAAAGGTTTCATTAGTGATAATTTGGTTCTGAAATTGCTTTTCACTACCTTTTATTTTTTTTGTCTGGGTATCCAAGGTAAATGCAAGAAAAATAAGTTGTACTCAAATACTGTAATATCAGTAGAAGTATTTTTTGATTTCATTTTAGCTTTATTTCTACTTAGAGGACTTTGGAAATTGGCAGGAAAATTCCCTTCCAAGAAATTTCTCCAGTTTTGCTTTTTTAATTGTCAGCTGTTAATGAAAAGAAAGCCTAAAACAAGAAGCATAAATCTTAAAATTTAAATTCTGTAGCATATTATAACTACCTAGAAGACAGTGATACAAGAACCTGAAAAAAAGTAGTGAATTTTCCAAACTGGTGCTTTTTAGCGTGTTCTGAAGAACTTCAGGCTAGGAGATGTAATTCGATGCATTCCTTTAAAATATTTAGATAATATTAATCAACTGCATTTTTGATGGGAAATAAAAAAAAGACACCACTGTTTTCTTTTAAACTGTGTCTCTGGATGGAGTAGCTGTTAACAGTTCTTTAGACTTGTGGGACTGACATGACGTATAGGATCTTTAACTAGTGAATACACAGATGGAAGAAATCTAGCTGGATTTTGGAGTTTAGACTAAGCTTTCATAGTTGAAAAAATCAGTACTTTTCAACATGAAAAAAAAAAGTCTTTGAAATATAAAGACAATATCAGGACCAAGTTTTTATAATTTCATTGTAACAAAATATCTAGAAATAAAAAATGTAAAACATTAAATATTTTATAGAAATCCTTTAAATAATAAAAAATGAATAAAATTGCTGCCTATTTACATTTTTAAAATGACATATTTGTATACATTTGGATTTTAGAAATGTGTGTTTCTATTCACTTAACTGACTTTCATTTTGATTGGCCTACAGAATAGTATTAATTTAAATACGCACTTTTTCCCCCTGTGCTTTTCCAAATAGTTTCTAAATTTTTCACTTCCTATAAAATCATACTCATGAATGTTTCTTCACTGA
>VZTE01003054.1:243859-261960 GCA_013397775.1 Eulacestoma nigropectus | reverse complement strand
TTTTTTGTTTTTTTTTTTTTTCTGGTTAACATCCTTTAACAGTCTTTACACTTAGAGTCTGAATTTCCCCCTCATTAGACCAAGACAAATACAAATGAAAGCATTAGACATAGCCATTTTTACTATCAATGTTCAAATTAAAATTCTGTGAGGCTCAACCATTCTCTTGTTTTTTACTCCTCCTCCCAAACAGATGAATTTTGGGTTTCTCTTCATTTGTCTATTTTCATCTCTTTTTTCCTTTGTCATCCTATACCAATCTTATATCAAATAGCCGCAGCACTAAACCCAGGGTATATAATTTGCTTTTCATTGATGTTGCAATGAGAAGCTTGGTTTTTATTTTAGAATTTTTGCAGGAAAATGTCCAAACATCATATGTGTTCATAAAATTTTGTTGGGTTACTCTGTTTAGCTCAGACGAAAACACTTTTACGTTTCCTGGTTGTTTTAATAATTGCTTAACTAGAGAAAAGACTTAGTCTGGGATTAAAAATATATGAGTTCAACTCTCCAATCCATGAGAAATACTAAATTATTCCATATTCTTTGTGGAAAAGGGGAATTTTATTTCTTGCCTCATAAAGATACTCAGAGCATTAATTTCCTCCAGATTACAGGGCATTTAAATGTTATCAGAAAATGAGGAAAGGACAGATAAATATCTATTGATAGATCTAGATAATGTGCCTCTCATTCTCAAAAGCATTTTAGGTGGTGAAATGCCCCATACTTACTGGAAGCCAGATAAAAACATACACATTTTTATCCAAGAAGGATGTCTTGAACTTTAGTCTCATGCTTTATTGTAATATAATGGCACAATAGTATAATTTTCCCAGTTTAAAAAAAAAAAAATGACACATGTGAAATGCCATAAATGCTGATGTGAAGAGGAGAATATTGAGAAGGTATTGTGGAAGGAGATAGACAGGTCTACCAGACAGTGCTCTCATGTTTCTACCGTCCTGTTGCACTTAAACCCCATGGATAGCAACTCAAGTTTCTGCAATGACTGGTTTATTTCTGCCCCTAGCTGAAATACCAGAAAACTATCTTCTTCATGAGACTTCAGTGCCTTTATATAAATGAGCATATGGGGCTTGTACCTTTATGTCATACAGTGGAAGGCTTGGGGTCCTCTACTGCTGCCTCAGCCCACAGCTTTCTATTTATGTTACAAAGAACGTGAAACTATTATGTATGATCAACCGAGTAGTGCTAAGAGACATCCTGTGCACAGAGCTAGACAGGAACTGCTGAGTGAAAGCATTCAACAGGCACTTCTCAAGTTTTCACAAGACCAATAAGCAGAATTCCAGGTTAAGGGGTTGCTGATGTAAATATTTTTCAATGGAGAATACATTTGATTTCTTTCAATGAGCTCAAAACAACAAACAGGAGAAATACTTTAGGATTTTGGTCTTCACAGCAGTTTTAGTTTATAACCAGTTTGTTAGTTTCATAAGTTTATGAACATATTTTGAAAAATATCTGAGTCTGTCAATGCAAATCAAAGTTCTTCATGTTTTACAATGTGAAAATGGTAGAGTTTTAATTAAGGTAGTTGCTAATATTTCATATCACTGGTCCTTCCATGAGAAGCAGAGTGTAATGAACTTCATCTTACAAAAATGGTTTCTATTTAGGAATCTTGTGGTAAAGAAGTGCTTAATCTAACAGCCTAATACTAGTCTAATAGTTCTTGATAAAGTTGAATATATTTATTTGTATGAAATTATGTGGACAAGGTGTTGTGAATGCTGGCTTTGATCTAACAAGTCACTTCTTTGACAAATGGGTAACTTTTCAGCTTATCTCCAAATTTACTAGAAGTTTTACTTCGTCACACATACCATGCTCTGCTTATAAATTACTGTATTAGAATTGACAGTGAAAGAAATCAATTCTTCTTTGTAGTACAGATAATCTGTCAATAAACTCTGCATTATTATCTGAACTTTACCAGCATAACCATACCAAATGAGTAATTTATAAATATATCAGCCTATTGTATCAGCATTGTCAAATTAATAATATTAAGACAAACAATGATTCATATTTCAAAATCACCACACTTTTCTACTTTTCAACTCGATGGAAAGCACAGTTAGCCCCATTCTGGCCTAGGGGATAAGTAATCATACAGGTGCTGTTATAAAATGTAAATGATCTTTTTCATTTAACGTCTCAGTTTTTCTTCCCATTTTTGCCCTGTCTCTCCTTGATGATCATGCACAGCTTACTAGAACAGAGACCTCTCCAAAATTTGAGATCTCTGTAATTTTGAAATCTAATGCTTCTCCATATATTTACTACATATATATGTAGTGCAGTACACGTATCATTAACCCAATAATTCCTTGTGCCATGGCTGGTCCATTCTAAATGCTCTCTGCATTGCCACAAACATTGCCTATTGCACAGAACTGATGACTAACACTATCTGACAACTTGCACTATAATTTCTGGAGAGAGTAGAGTAGCAAATATATAATATGGGTCGTGTTAATGTTCTTGAAATGATTGATAAGTTTTTAATTATAAATCAAATTTTAATTTAGTTGCTCTGTTCAGCCAAGTATATCTTATGAAATTTAATGTATGTAATATTAATACATGATATAATTGAGTTTCCAGTGCTGGTAGATTTGGTTGCTTGAGAATGCAGAGTAGATATTTTCATAATGACTAGTTTTATGATTGGGAACTTAGTCCCATAAAAAGAATGCAGGAAACTACCCTTTTTAACGGTATTTCTTGTACTGAAATGGTGAAATGAAGAAAAGTTACTGTTTGAAGTCTTGATAGACAGGTTTTTTTTTCCATCTGTGCCCTAGCCTTGATAGCACTGAAATATAACATTCTTCTGTAAGTATAGTTTTCCTGTCTCTTCTCTTAGGCACTGTGAATCATACATAAGTATGTGGAAGGGTATGAGCAAAGGCACTTAAGAGCAGCCAGTCAAGGGCACCTCCATAATATTTTAATTTCCTTACTAAATATAGATAATAGATCGTGTTTTCCCTGGTACACTTTTCAAGTTCGAAACACTTTGCATGCATTCAGTTTGATTTCTGTAGTCAGTCTTCCCTGGGCCTAACGACATGAATGTGTTTTCATGGCTAGTAGATGGCACTTATTCCTTACTTTCTCTGGAAGAATGGAAATTATCAAGACTCTGCCATATATTTTTGCTTATATTTAACTTTCTCTTCTTTTCTTAAATTTCTCTACTCTTACTTTCAAAAATTCCCAGAAAGCTGATGAGTCTGCTAGACTTCATGCTTTCAGTAGTTTAGCCTATGGTATATTTACATTTTTAATGATGTTTGTACCTTGTTGGTCAAAGTAGCTGTAGGAAAGCCATTTCAATAAATACAATATACAATACAATAAATACAATAGTATATGATAAATGAAAGATGAAGTTCTCTTGGAACAACTTCTATGTGTTACAAAATATTGCAAAATACATATGATTTTCATAAGTTGAATATGCTGTCTGGAGGTTTCAATGCTTAATTATAAATTATAATTAAAGGAAACTGAGTAGACAAATAGCACCATGAATTTCCTTTGTGTTTATTCTTTTATAGTGAATTAAAGCTCTCATTTTGTGAAAGACTTTTAACTGGAAAAATGTAGGGGCAAACTTTGTTGACCATAAATAAACATTTGGTATTCCATACTTTGCTACAAGTGATAAATTCAGAGTACAAGAAAGAATAAGAATTTGTCATGTTGGTAGTTAAACAGTGCTACCTCAGTAGTAGGACAGGCAGCAGAAGGAAACTTGTATTTCTTCACTTCAGTTTTGAATAGTAAGGGAACTCTGCAGAATCAGTTTGTTTAGTTTGACTAAAATCTTATTTCTGATCTTCTATCTACTAGGGATAGTTTACCTTTTTTTTGCAGGTTTTTCTTATTGCAGCCTCATAGGATAGGAATGCCAATGGAGATTTGATATTTGGATTTTTAAAGAGATTATTTCAATGTGTGTTTTTCCTCATTGTATTAAGTAACTTTGAGAATGAGTACTTTGGTTCTATATACCTGTGACTTTAAAAAAATAATTTATGCATTTTAGACGAATATTAACGAGCATCTCTTCATTTCATTGATGATCTCGTTATTTCTTGTTTGACTACTAAAGATATAATAACTCTGCTTTGGTTTTCTGTTTCCATTTGTTTGCAATTATTCAAGGTAATGATTACAGATGCAGACTTACAGTCACCACTTCCAGTAATATTAGAAAAATTTACACATACATATTATTCATAGGAAGATGTATAGTCAAATAAAATATACACATGCATTTGGACTAGATGAAAATTATTGTTCTTAATGTTGCTTATAGGGATGCTGGTTCTCCAAGAACAGGAGATTAATAGTATGTCTTGCAACACTGACAAAATTAATTTTATATCAAATTAAATTAGCACCATAGAATCCTAATAATCCTAAATACTTCCTTGGACACTATTATTGGACAAAATGTATAGCCCATAACAGTTAATGGACCAGTGATGATAAAGATGTAGCAGAAACTGTAATTGGAAAAATCCTTCAGCTATCCGTTCTCACACTCTCATCTTCTACGCTTTTATTCCCTAGTGTTTATACTGGTATTTTTAAAAATAAATGTTATCGCCATGACCCTGTAAAGTTCATAAAAAATCCTATTGGAGTAAATGTTCAGAGAGTCAAGTATCAGATTTCTAAAATGTTAAATACCTGTAATATTCTTATTTTGGGACTCCTAGCAGATGTAAATTTTTAGGAAAAATGATAGAAAATAAAAATTCATATCCTAATAATTGTCGACTAGAACTTTAAGGAGAAAATATACATCTCTGCTTTTTAAAGTAAACAAATATATAAGTCCATTTCTAGTTCTTAACTGTTCCTACTTCTACTTACTTTTTAGATCCTGTTTCTCTTTACTTTCTCAGTCATGCTCAGTGCTGAACTCTGACAGGCATTTTGGGAAAGTGTGCAACAGAAAAGGTGTAGCATGAAAAGTTGCGACAAAGTAATTTTTTTAAAGCTGTTTCCAAGCAGGGATAAATATTTCTTCTATCTAGAAGATTTTTTCTAGTGTATATTTTCAATATTGTTTGGGTCTTTTTTATTTTTATGATAAAATAGAGAAAGCAAGAGAGAGAGAATGTTTTCTAGCAGGTAGGAAATTTCCACCTGGTAGGAGGCTTGTGTGTGCATGCATTTGTGTGTGAGGGCCTGTGTTTAACAAATTGTTCCTTCTTTGAAACAAAACCACCTGTTTTTATATTTCTTTTCATTAAGCATTACCTGTAGATTTCAAAAACAAAAAAAAAAGAAAAAAAAAAGACAACAAATAGGACTCTTTCTTTCAACAAAGCAACTCCCACTGTGTCTCAGACATATATTTAAAAAAACCCTCCTCTTTATGAGTTTCTCATTGCAGTGCCTGTCTCAGTCCTAACTGAGTCTCATGGGGGCAGGGCTGTGCACAAGATTTCCAGAGTGCCATTTTTAGCGCCAGTTTGAAAGCAGGAGACTCTGAGCCATACTTTGAAATATCATTCTGTGCCTGTTTGATGATCCTGGAGTAACTATTGGATTTATCATTCCCTAAACACAGAATACATTTCGAATCTCTGATGCTGGTTTTATTAAAATAGAGACTAGAAGCATGAACTTTTAAAAGTACAGAGCTCAGATAATGAGGTAAAGCTAAGAGGGTCCATGAAAATAAATTTCTCCTGCCTTTTTTGTCTTTTCAGAGTTCTCTTGTCTTCCAGGCTTCCTATTAGTCCAGGTTCTGAGACTGGATTAGTACAAATGAATCTTGTTGATCCCTTGAAAGTGGCTAACTCCCATTTTGGAGGTGTGTATGCTTGAAAATGCCCTTTTCTTCCCCCCTGTACGCTCTCCCAAGGCAGCATTTTTACTGTCCCATGAGCCCCTTGCTTGTCTGCACAGCAGAGAATGTCTCTGGCACCTAGGCACTCTTTCTGCTTGCATGAAGGAATAGTCTCCCCTTCCCCCCAAGGCTCCTTCTGATCCAAGACAAAAAGCAACATCCTTCTTCCTCCTGCCTGGATCTGGGCTTTTAAAGAAATGGGGCATGGTGGTTCACAGTGACTAAGTTAAGCAGATTCCACTCTTGGCTCCTTTTGAAATCAAAGGTCAGAGGTGCTCAGAAACAGGTTTGCAAGAAACAGGTTTGCTCAGTAGGTTTGTATTGTAACATGAATGGATAGGAAGGAAAGCTAAACGTTATTCAATTATAATTTGGTCATTTAGTGAAGCGACATAATTTATGTTGCTACCTCTGTCTTTCTAAAAGGAAAAGCTGTCTGTGTTTGTGCTTTCAAAATGGCATTTCATGATGTTTGGCCATTAAATTGTGTTTGGTTGATGCTTTTCATGCTGCAAATGTATGCACTGGCTACACAAATGTCTTAAGAAGAGAGCAATACCATCAAGAAGAGGGCTTGTAGCAGTTAGCTGACATTTGTGCTGCCATTTAAGATGTTTTCACTGGTCTGGGAGGCAAGTCTGAGCAAAGTTTTCTAGGGAAGACTTTCTAGAGTTTGACCAATTACATGGATAGAAAACAGCATTCACAGAGCCTGTGCTTTTCCATCCTTCAGACTCCTTGTTTTGATCTTCTGGACCCCTGCCATGATGTAGCCTTGGGCATTAATTCCAAATACAAAGTGCCTGATCTGACTTTCTTAACATGTTCCAGAATGACTGTTAATTATATTGGATGTGGGCTGCTACTGCTGTGCTGCTACTATGTTCCAGTTTCTGTCTCTAGTGCTCTTATTTGCTCCCTGTCTTTGCCTGAAATGAAAGGACTCATTTAGTTGAATGTATTTACCTGAAGAATTATGGTTTGGTCCCTTGGCTGTAAGGCTGGTTGGAGGCACTTGGCACAGAATCAGTTTCAGTGGATTGTGGCTGCCTGTTCTTATTGTATGAGGTTGCCAGTTGTAGTTTATAGTCTGCGTGGAGCAGCTAATCTCTCTCCGGTGTAAAGGACAGAGCTGGGTTGCTGTACACTATACATTACATCTCCTGCCAGCTGGAAAAATTGCTAGGCATTCTGGAAGATTTTTTTTTTTTCCTAAAGTAAGGACTTTTACTTAGTTTCTATATATAGTTTTTTTCTTCTCTTGATTATCTCTTAGCAACAGGCTTGAAGAGTGCTAAGAAGATTAAATGAATAAACGAAAAAGGAGACTGGTGGGAATTCTTTTTAACTCACTCCAGAATAGGACAGAACAAATGAAAACAGATGTAGCATTGATCTGCATCTGACCATCATCACATCCCACAACTAACCCATAAAGGATGGAACAATTGCAGATGTGTTTTATTGACATTTATCACAACTGTATGGCTTGTTTAGAAAGACATGGTGGCGGGGGAAGAAAAGCCCTTCTGAGTCTTTTCCTTAGTTGATTACATGAATTCAAAATAAAAATCAGAGCTGTGCTAAATAAATGTTATAAGAGGAGGAAGTGTACTATAGATTTAATCTATTTGTTCTATTTGAAGTTGAAAATGAGACAGTTAATGCAATGCTTTCTTGGTAGATCAAGATTAATCCATAATGAAAAAAAAATAAGAAGAGTTAATGAAATAGTGAAAGTTAGCCGTTTTTCATGTTTCATCTTCCCATGCAATGTTTGGAATAGATGAAAAGTAGTGAATTGCTACTTTAGGTTCATACACACTTGCAAGAAAGCATAAGAATGGTTATACTGAGTCACATATCCACATAACCTAATATTCTGTCTCAGTGATCAAATGTGAAGGCCTAGAAAAGAGTGCAGAAAGTGATTGTCCCCCTCTACTTGGCACTGGTGAGGCCACAACTCAAATCCTGTGTCCATTTCTGGGCCTCTCACTCCAAGAAGGACATTCAGGAGCTGGATCATGTCCAGAGAAGGGCAACAGAGCTGGTGAAGGGTTTGGAGCACAAGTCCTGTGAGGAGTGGCTGAGGGAGCTGGGGGTGTTTAGCTTGGAGAAAAGGAGGCTCAGGGGGGACCTTACCAGTCTACAACTGCCGAAAAGGAGGCTGTAGCCAGGTGAAGGTCAATCTCTTCTACCCAGTAACAAGTGGTAGGACAAGAGGAAATGGCCTCAAATTTCACTAAGGGAGGTTCAGATTGGATATTAGGAAAAATATCCCCATCAAAAGAGTTCTCAAGCATTGGAGCACGTTGGCCAGGGAAATGCTTGAGTCATTCTTCGTGGTGTTCAAAAGGCATGTGGATAAGGCCCTTAGAGACATGGTTTAGTGGTGGACTGGGCATTGTTAACTTTACAGTTAGACTCAATGTTCTTATAGGTCTCTTTTTAACCTCAATGATTCTACGATTCTATTGTATTCTTACATTATGTCTTTACAGCCTTCCTCTATTTTCAGATCATGGACTCTTGATATGAATGAACATCTTCTCTAGGTGTTTAGCAACCTGCTGTGGATCGGTCTTCTATGACATTTTCAAGTTTCCCCTGGGCCTTTTTTGAAACAAGCAATCAAATAGGGTTTGGCAAGAAGTTCCACAATTCAACCATCTGTTTCGATCCTGACTCCTCCTGGCTTAGCTTATTATCCTGTATCTTGCTTTGAAATATACTGTTTAATGGAACCCTGTCCACCTCTTTTTATTTATTACTTAATTTTATAGAATTTTACCACATCTCCCAGCCTGTTTTTTTTTTGTTGTTTTCCTTTTTTTTTTTAACCCCCCCTCCAGGCTACATAGAGCAAATTCACTCAGTCATTCAGTGTACATAAGACACTCCATCTCTTTGCTTGTCTCTAAATTCTTGAGATGTAGAAGGAGGGAAGAGCCAGAACTGCACATGATATTGAAGAAGCAGATATACCATGGATTTGTACATTGGCATGGTTATACCAAAGCCAGGTGTATTTTCAGGACTACCTATATATTTCAGAGATCTCACTTTAGGTTTGGGAGCTGATGCAGGTACAATTTCTCCTCTAGAGATAGATTCAGAGCTGGATCCTGCTTCATCCATGTGAATTGCAAACCAGGAAATTACCCTGAATGTCCTGTTTTGTGGGACTGTCCAAAGAAACCAGCCTTGGTTCCCCAACGATAAGCCCGAAAGCAAACAAATGATTTTACATGTGTATTGTTTATGGCTTCTTTAGATTTAAGCCATGTCTATCTATAAATGAAGTAATATCAAATCAGTTATGCATAAACCATTTATGAGTCCAATTATTGCTCCCTCATTTTGAAGATTTCATTCTCAGTAAAGGAAAAAAAAGGTCAAAAGGTCATCTGCCCTCATGATTTGATAGCAAAAATATTACAGCTAAAACAAAAACCAAGTTTTTAATTTTGTTTAGCGATTGTCATAACTTGATTAACTTTACTGGGATCTAAGGTCTTTTGCATTGTTTGAAGACCTGGGTCAATAAAGACAGGCTAAGTTGAATTTGTAGCAGTAAAATTACCATTAAAATAGTATTCATTAATGGTTCTGCAAATATATTTTCTGACTGCACAGGAAGAGTTTGAACCTATAGTGTATTTACTAGTTGTATGTGTAATTACAACCAAAAGTAGCGTAATTCAAAATTGTTGGAACAAATTCAATTAGTTAGGAATTGCTTTGTCCAAAAGTGAGCTAATTGAACAGTCGACAATGTTATGGCTAAAGAAGACAACAATAAATTGTTCTTTTTAGGGAAGCCTTTCCAATGTAGCAAGTAAAGAGCTCAGTGTTCTTAACATTAGATGACAATCTTGCTCCTAAGTTGACAGGTAGGTAAAACAAAAGCTGAACAAAGCCCTCTTGTTTCAGAACAAGACCTGAGAAAGGGTCAGTTGGAGTTTAAAGCCTTCTTCAAACTTTTGAACAGCCTTTGTCCATTCCACTCTTGTACATCCAGTGCTATATGGATTTTTGTGTTTTCATTTCACCTCCAGAACAAAACAATTCTTTAAGCAGGTGGCAGCTACTTAGTACATTTAAAAGACATTCTTTATTTCTGTTTATTACTTTTGATATTAACTGACAAGATGTGCATGAACATATTCACAAGTCCACTGTAGCATTGGTCGTGTTTCTCTTCCTTCTGATTTCATATCTTGTTTTAGTTTTTAAATTATACCATACTTTGGATGAATATTGTTGTTCAGAGAATATCTTATACACAAAAACAAACTCGGGTCAACAACTTACCATTCAAATGAGTAAAAGTATCTAAATGAGGATCAGTAAAAAAACCAGTTGATCAGAAGAAGCCAAAGTGATTTCCATGGCATTTTTAACTTGACTTTCATGACTGTATTTTTTTTAAAACCAAAGTCCATAACTGACAAGTATAATGAAGTTCATGGAAATGTTCTCTTTAATTATTAACAATGAAACAATTGCTTGATTTTGAGTTTGGATATAAGAAGATTCTAAATTCAGTAGTATACTTCAGCTGATCTCAAGGACTCAGAACAGGCTTAAAGGTTTTTCTTAGCTGCTTGGAATAAAGAATAAAATAAAAAGAGCATAGAGCAAGAAATTTTATAATAGTAATTAACTGAGGGACTTGTCTTTACAAGTTAAATGTTATGTTGCTAATTTATGAGGAGAGAAGTTAGCAGCAGAGATTACTAAAACAGTACATTCAGCATATAAACATGCTTCAAGTACATTTTTAAAAATATAGTCCGTTGAAATCCCTAAAATACTTAAAAGCAATTCACTTCCTAGCCAGAGATTAATAAGACCATAATATTATTTGTATTGTTACACTTCTTAATTAAGCAGCACCCAATGAGTTTACACAGGCACTAAAAAATCCCTTCTTAAAAAGGTTTTATGAAACCATTTGCAAACATCCACAGCAAAGTAAAGCTCAACGGATCTATCAGCACAATATTAGCTCTATTTGCATGCCATAAAAATACAGGTACTCGTTTAGCACCTGATAACTTTCATAAAAGAACAGGGGTGATATAATTAGAAAAGAAAGGACAACCAGACTCTTGGGGATTTATCAGCACTGCAAAGTTACTGTGACTGGTTGCTATGAAAAGCTTTAATTAACCATCAATCACAGTGAACATTTAAATGATCACATACGTATTGTGATGTACAACATGCAGAACTGCTTGAGGCATCACAAAGAAACCTGTATAGAAACCAGTGTCAAATGTCCCATTTGTTATAATAACTGCTCTTCGACTACACTTATTATTTAATGTAGGGATATGGAATTTATGAAGCCAACTGAGATTAAAATGTGAAGTACTTTGCAGGTTATGGAAATGCTGGAATGACTTTAAACCTTCAGCCTAAAATGATAAGTTTTAATACTGGAAAACAAATGAGAAAACCAATGAGAAATAAACCAGTAATAACTCTTTTTCTATTATTACTCAAAATAATTTTACTCTTACTTCTTCTTGTTTCCTAAGAGATGGTAGGATGTTTGCAAAAGAGCCTAGCTGGGAAGGTACTAATCTGAAAGAAGGGATTGACTTATTAACCCTTAATATAAGGGTTAGCTCACTGGCTTGGAATGTCTTGAAAGTAATTATGTTTCTCTGTTAGTTTAGCATTCCAGATGATCTATTATTATAATTAATTTCCACCACTAATTCAATATTTTAGCTGTTGAAGAAGTTGAGATTCTAATACAGATCAAAGGTTTAATACTTATGAATAGTGTCTAGATTTAAACGTGGGTAAGAATCCAGTTGGGTCTAGTTTAGTAGATTCCTGATCTGATGGATAAAGAAAGGGAAGTACCCTGAATTAATCTCTCCAATAAATACTGAAGGTTTTATCCCTCTCTAATTTCATTAGGAGATTACTCTGTTAAATTAGCCAGATAATTCAGGGGTTTGAAATGCATTTAAATTAATAGTCCCTTAGCCTCCTGTTTGAGTTGCTGTGGTATATAGCCTGCCTGTGACAAAATTTTTTTTTCATACTTTCAAGTTTCTTAGAATGTTTCAAGGCTCTACCTAAGATATAACAATTGCACGAGAATAATGTACTCCTTATCCACAAAGAAGCAAATGAGACCAAGTTCTGCATTGCTGTTATGTGAAAGAGTCCATAAAGTGCCTTGAATGTTTATAGCACATCAGATGTCCTACCAGTCATTCTTGATGTTTCAGTAGTAATTTTAGTATGCCATTTTATTATTCTATATTCTTCATTCTTACTGTTGCACAAATGCATTCTAAGACAGTAGAACCCTATGCATTTCAGTCATCTGCTGCAAGTGTTTTGAAAACAGAGGTTACTACTCATCTGCTATCAAACACGCTTTCAGATAATCTGATGTTATCTTTATTGTGAGATGGTGATCCTAAATAAGATACTACCGCTTAGTGACCTGTCTATAAAATAAAATAAAATAGTGGAAATACGACAGCATGGCACACTGCCTTTGTTATTGTTATGTGTAAAATAAACCTATAGTTAGACCTTCTAAATTCCTATGTCTATCTGTTAAAATATAACTGTATACAAGAAAGCTCTGAAATTTTCTTGCCATCCAGAATAAAAAAATCTCACAGAGATAAACTTTCTCTTGAGTGATGTACAGCGTTTACCCTGTCTGTAACTTAAAGTTATTTTCCAGACTTGTATGTCTTACTTTAATTCAGAAAAAACAGCTGACAGTGTTCAAAGCTGCGTTGATTTCAGGTGTTGCTGAAGGTGAAGAGGGATGACAAAATACAACTTTCAGCTCTGTGCTTCAAAGGACTTGGTATGGACATCCTTATATTGTAACTTTAGAACTTATGAATTCCCCCAGCAACCACATTTAATATCATAAAATTTAAGCTGAAATCTACAGGATTTTGCAGATTGTATCTAAGACCCTTGCTTATTTTGACATTTATCCATCATCTTTTTTATCTTTGTTGGATTTCACTGTTTACAATTTTCCTCTTTTATTGTCTTTAAATGTATTTTATCTAGGAAAATATGTTTGCTTCTGATTCATTAAACATCTGATTTGCTGGACGTAGGAAAAGTTAAAAAAAATAGTGATTTTACTGAGTATAACTTGCATGCCAGTACACTGTGAATTTTATATTCAGTAGCAAAAGATTATGATATTTACAGGTCTTATAGCATATATTTTCTAAATTTGATAAGACTGGAACACTGATATTTTGAAAGGTGGTGAAGGTGTACAGGAAGAATGGGGAATAGTTTCCAAGGGAAAACGGGAAAGAGAGTCAGTATTTAATATGGACAGTGAGGCTGATGAACTGGCGAACAGTTTAAAAACTACATGGCCAGCTATGATAAAACAGTGTTTGTGCTGCCTAGCAGAATGCAAGGAAATCATAATTTGGGCTTTTTTTTATCTTCTGAATTGATTTGATTCAGAAGCCAAATGGTAATTGACTGAATTTAATATTATCCATGATGACAATAGCCTCTCACTTTTGCTATTCTGCCAAGGGCTCCTGGGCTCCAGGTACAGAAAGGGTCAGAGGAACCAGAGATCATTGCTCTCTCTTAAGGTGACTTTCCTTCAGGAAATTCTCAGTAGGTATCTTAGGTCATCCATAAATTTCTTATATATATTATGTATTTCTTTCTGAACCTTTTCAGATGGTTAGGACTATTAGGGTCCCATATTAAACAGACTGCAGTAGACATGACATTCAGACTATATACCATTATGTGCTAATTTTGGCTAGGGTAGAGTTAATTTTCTTCACTATTAAGTGAAGGCAAGGGTCTGTATTTTGAATTTGTGCTGAAAGCAAAATCGACAGTAGAGAAACATTTTTTTATTGCTGAGTAGTCCTTATGTACAGTCAAGGCCTTTTGCACTTTTCTTACTGCCCTGCCAGTGAGTAGGAATTTTTGTAGAGGACACAGCCAGGGCAGCTAATCCCAACTGACCAAAGGGAGATTCTGGATGCCTTATGGCATTATGGTCGGTATATAAAGCCGGAGGAAGAAGAAGGAAAGTGGGAGATGTTGAGGGTGACGGCATATGTCTTTACAAGTAACTGCTATATGTCAGGGAGCCTTACTTTTCCTGGGAATGGCCTGGCCATGGGAAGTGGTGAATTAATTTCTTGTTTTACTTTGCTTGTGGGTGTGGCTCTGGTTTTTCCTATGAAAGTGTCCTTTTTTCAACCAGTGAGTTCTGACTTTAACCTTTCTGATCCCCTTCCCCATCTCACCAGAGAAAGGTGATCAAGGAGCTGTGTGGTGCTTCATTGACAACTGGAGTTAAATCACAACAGATTAAGACCCAGTTTAATGCATTAAAAAAATTAAAATTAACTCACACATCAACTACAAAGCTGCCTTCTCTTCATTAGGATTTTAACTAGTTTAATTGCAAAGCAAGCAATGCATCTTTTCTCCTCACAGGGAAGACAAGGCTACTAAGAAGGAATGTTTCATATCTTTCCTCCTCTATGCTGGCTCTTTGTGGTAACTTCAGAATGACCTTGCCTGTCCCACAGAGCACAGAGCTGTTACATGTCATACTCTGACTATAATTCTGTTTCTCCATGGATAATAGGTGTGAGTCTTCATGTTACTTACCTTCTCGGTGTCTGGTTATTTTTAGAATTGAGGATCTTTTAAATTATTTGAAGAAGTAACAGATTTCCTGTAACTGTTCAATCCATATGATAAAATAAATTATATCTGGTCATCAGGTGTTAAAGGTTTTTTTTATTTAGTCACAGTTTTATGGACTAGAATATGCCTTTTCTACTTTATTTTTTTCCTACACAATTTCCCAGGTGAGTGGACTGGGGAAATAAAACTGCCTTAGTAGTGGTGGCCATGTTGCTGACTCTGACGATTCGTCTGCTAAAGAAACGTGCTTTTCAAATGATGTGTGCAGTTTGGAGTGTTGCTCCTTCTGGAGGATAGGTTTGGAATACAAAGGATGGAGGACAGTTATTGCTGAGAGAAAGAGGAGTGAGGATTTTGACTATCACTAATGAGATGTAATGAGAGTTACTGCTCTCACCATGTAGAAGCAGAACACAGCCTCCTGCCCAAATTATCCGTCACAGACTTGCCTGCTTCTCTCCTTCTGAGAAGTGTGGTTTCAGACCTCGCTTGCCTGTGTGCAGTTGTAGACTTGCACAGGAGACTGTGTGGGGGAATAGGAGCGTTACCTTCAGAACACATCCAGTTCCCCACATGTGAGCAAACAGCTGGCAAGGAAGGAGATTTGTACTTTCACTTTGGTCTCCAGAAAACATCACTGGAACATTTTCATGGACAGATTGTATCTTCTTATTCTTGCTAATTAAAGCCTACAGTTGAGCAATCAAGCTTTCTGTGCCTGGAGTGATGAATCTCCAGGACCAATAGAATGACACTTAAACCAGATCATAACACATCCATATCACCACTATCTTCCTAATTCTTGTCCAAATGTCATATAACTCTCAGAGTCATACCTTGTGTTAGTTTTGAACGAGAGGAGGCCAGAGGACACAGACTATGAACAGCTCTGTATTTTTCGGAGGATAACTTCCCAACTAATGCATCTTGAAATTTAAATTCTCAATTGAAAGTCTCATTAAGTAGTTGTACACGACTAGCAACTGGTTTTTTATAAGATAAGTATTTGTAGGACAAAGAATTACTTACACAGTATTTGTTAATTAAATATTCCCGTAAATCACAACAAGAAATTTTTTACAGTACACAGGACAGGATAAATTGAAACTTGCAATAGAACATTGATCTACAGCCAAATGAAAATCTTTTAAATGTAAAACCTTCACTTAATTTAGGTAAAATCAAAAATAACATCAATGGACCTGTTACAATTCTCCCAAGACCTTGTCCGGAAACATAATACAATTTTCATGCCATCCAGTGATGGATCCAGTTAATGGAATAACTTTATAAACTTTAGTGTTCTTATTCATATTCAGGGGTAATATAAATATCATCCCTTGGGCTGTAGAACATTAGGCTAACCTATTTCTTCAAGGCTCTGTGTGCTGTGGTTGCTCTATCTGTCTGATGTATTGATTATTTTAAAATAAATGGTGTTATTTTAGGCATAGAAGATTTCTTTAGTAGATCCACAATGTGTTAGAGACTGAAAACTGCACTGAAACTTAAAAAAATTAGTCTGTTCCAGAGACATACCAGATCCAGAGAAAAAAAATATTTATTTATTCAAGGAATTCTCCCTAGCAGATTTGTCACCTCCAGTATTTCCTCATGTGGGGATGTCTGAATTAGAGTTCAAGTAATCATACTCTTTATTTGCATTTAATGAGCGCTCTAGCTTTTCCTTAAAGCTTCCTTGTACTATAATCCTCTATGAGTCTAATTTCTAAAACCTAGGAAGAGTGAACATAAAATATGAATCTGCACAACTTTTGATTTACTGGCTTTAGCTTTCACTTGATTCACATTTTACACACTTATTAACCTGGTAAGCTGTAAATTAGATTATCCTCTGGGTGGAGGTCTGAGGTGTACTTGGCTTCATGGGATGCCCGAATGGGTCAGCACTTGTGTCCTATAGTTCTTAGCTCCAATTTGTGGGCAGAAGGGATACTGAACACCTGCAGCCTATCAAGTAAGAGGGGGGTTCAGCTGGGGGTTCTCACTAAAGGCTATAGTAAACTTCTGAAGAAATTAACCCCAGACACATATTTTTGTTAAATAGTCCTCCATCACTACATTGTCCTCCCAGAAATGCCAAGGCAAGTATACCCAGCTCGGGTTTGATAGAGGTAAGCAGATCTGTCATTCCTTACACACAGCTGTCAGTCTGGCTTATGTCTACTCCTACAGCTATGATGAAGCAGGAAGAGACAGGCATGGGAACTGGGTGGAATGATAAGCTTGAGTCAAGCCAAGGGAAAACTCTTAGCCATCATACCTTGTTTTGGAAGAAAAGCCATTCATTTTTAAGTCAGAAAAGACATTAATTTCAAGGAAGAATTTTGAAATAAGAAGGCTGAACTCAAGGAAGAAATGCAGGGAATAATGAAATGTAGTATGAGGGGAACAGAAAGCTGCAAAGGAAGACCAGATACATAGTGCACTTGTATGGCAATTAAGATAAAGCAAGTTTCAGTCTTATAGTGAGGGTAAATCTTCCTTGGAATGTTCTATTTCATATGTGCATAAAAGAAGTGCTGATGGCAGAAGAAAAGCTCTCTGCTTTTTCCTTCACCCAGCCTTCTCATACCACCTGGTGCATAGCTCAAACCAGAGGATTCTAGAGATCCAAAGAAAACTTGCTGTTAAAGGGAGAAAAATGAGAGAAAAGAGATGAAAGAGGAAGAGGACAATATGATGCTTGTTAATGAAGGGATGGTTTTTTGGATAAGAAGATTGCTATGCGGTCACTTCTTTTCCTAAGATCTGTGAAATTTATGGGGAACCTTCATCTATTTGCAGATAAAATGTTTACTTATGTGTAAGTAAACTTATCCATGTCTGAGGATCAATGTATATTAATTTAAAGTTTTTTCCCATCTTTTTTCAAAGAAGCTTTCTAAGAAACATTCTGAGAAAAGCTTCACTTGCATAGTGATTCACTGGGATGATGCTTTGTTTCAGTTCACGTATAAACCCAGAAGATGTGGAGCAGGACTTCTTTATGTTTCTTCTTGAATCAGTGAGTTTATAGCAGCCAAACACTCAGACAGCACTGCAGTAATGAGTGCATTACTAGATATGTAATGTTCACAGCCTTTCAGGACCATCAGGTTTTAATAGTTGCTGGTGCATGTTGTGTATAAGATAAAGTAAATGGTTACGGTTCTGTTGATGTCTCAAACATACGCCTGCTACCTTCATGCACAGTAAAATAGAGAGGAGAAAAGGAAGGTAATGACCTGCCAAGCTTTCTTTTGGGTGGCTAACAGAGTGTCATGGGTTGAAACTGAGTTGATTGACAAGCTTTTAAGCCAATGCGCTTTTGTGAATTTTGCATATTTAAACCCCGTGCAAGGGCGGGAAGTTGCTCTCTGGTTCCCGGTCTCCTGAGGGAGAAGCGGGGCCTCCGAGCCCCGGGCGGCCTCCGGGCCCGGCCTGGGCTCCTGCCTGCCCTCCCCTCTCCCTTCCCTCA